>ML836408.1:11521-22688 GCA_009831015.1 Picea engelmannii | reverse complement strand
AAATAGAATAAGGTGGATGTAAGAAGACCTAATAGAAGCTTCCTCTTCTAGAAGGATCTTCCTCTAGATGCTTCTCTTAATAGACACATTTAGTATAAATAAGGGTCGAGGGTATGAAAACCCTAGCTTGGAGATTATTGTAATAGAGCGCTTCTCTATTGGAGATTGCCCCCTCGAAGAGTCCTGTGAACATTGCTATCTAAATCAAAGTGTTATTTCTGTTGCTATTGCGTATATCATTTCTGTGTATTGTGAAGATTATGCTGGATATTTTACTGTCATTCTGTTATTTCTATCATTTCATTTCTATTCTGCATATTTTATATATCTGGTATCTTGCACCCGAGAAGTACCTGATAAATTTTGCTTAAGAGTCAAATGATTAGGATCATGCAAAATCAAACATTTAACCGTTTTAACTCAATAAAACTAAACAAACCATGCTTTAATCACAAGTTACCTCTTATGCACATGAACAAGGTCATCAAGTGTATTTATGGAGGAAACAGTCAAGTATATACTCATAGAATAGGTAAAATTGACTCAGACAGAGATAATATAGGGTAATAGAGGTGTCAATACTGAGACTCAACAACTCCTTCTATTAAAGACAGGGACATGGCCTTAATTTTGTGGTTTTTGTGAAATTATGATGGTGGAGGTATTTGATTTTTGAAATATCTCCTATATGCAGTATGCGTCATGTGGATTCTAGCAAAAAAACACAAGGAGTTTCTTGAACTTTTTGGCTTGCCTTTGTTCAGCAAGAAAAGGTCGTACCCTTGCTCGCACCCTTGATTCTAGCGCAAACACACAAGGAGTTGCAGTTGTTATAATTTTTGTAATATCTCTTGGCATTCTTGAATACAATGCAGCAAAGAGTCCATTTTTTGAAACAAAATGTGTAGGATTTGAAAATTCAAACCCTAAACCCTAAATGGTGTGGAAAAGTAGAAGCATACTTAAGATTCATCATTTAGACTTTTGGCGTACATATGTCGCTTTGATTGGCTCTTCATTCAAGGTGATCAATAACCAGCTTGTTGCGCAAGATTTAATGTTGCGGCAGGTGGTATATACACCATCAGATATATCTCGACGTATATACCAAGACAATCCGATGATATATATACCAGTCGCCGCAACATTAAATCCTGTGCAACAGGCTAGTTATTGATCTCCCTTCATTCAATGGGGAGTTGTCTATAGCCAACATGCCTGGTTCCTTATTATAATCACGGGAGGCTTCGTACTCTATTGACATCAACATTTATTGATATTTTTTTCAAGCATCTCGACACATATTCCAATATCATCTCTTCTGACTTGCATATATTTTTTTATCACCATATTTTTCAAATTCGGACCACCCTCATTCACTGTTGTTGTCTCCCAGACCAAATTGAGGAAACAATTCCACTACTGTAATGCTCTATATTAAATTGGTATTAAAGAATAGATTACATTTGTAAGCACATCAAAAACACACACAACCCAACAAATAAAAGATAATTTAGGGAAGGATATCTATCCAAGTCTTTATTCCTTCTTTATGAGTATTTATACATAAGGATATGGTTTGAGTGGTTGTACCCGCTCCAACTAATCATTCGTTAGGCGCATGTTCATGTATCATCTACTTGAATTTACATTGTAGTTAGGCTAATATAATGTATTATGAAATTTACATGGCCAACAAGGCCTCCCAACAATCCCCCATTATACCCCAAAGTATACTACATTCAATCCAACATGCCTAAAATTTTCGTACTTTAGAACAATGGAAAATTTTCAAAGTTGTGACAAAATGCAATACACAAACTGTTTAAAGTTGTGATACCTCATACTTAAGATTTTGTTCAAGCTAAATTCAGCCCAAAATATGGAAGAACAATTAATAAATTGATGGAATCTTAAGAAGATTTTGAGACTTACTCAAAACAAGAAAGTGAATATTTTTCTTGGATTTATTGCAAAGAATTGAGGCGCCCCAATTTTTTTTTTTTCTGGGTATCATGACAAGAACAAAAAAATGTAAGGGGAAGTTGTTGCACTCTCATCAAGTAATTAGCATGCATAATCACAATCATTGATCCAATAGTAAGTTATTTTGATTATTATTTTCTATGCAATATTTATTCATGTGGAATGAATTCTCGCATAAGGATATGAGGGTATAACAAGTGCATAATAAATCACATGGATAAAAACTATAGGTAGGAGTAGGTAGACAAGACATGAAAAAAAACCCATAAACAATGTTACTGTCACATTGAAGGAGGATATGATCATATCAACTCAGATCCTTACACAAAATTATGGTTGACTTGAGTTAGTTTTGTTGAATTTGGTGAATTTCATTACCTTTCATTAAATAAATCACATGTTCATGTGTGTGTGTGTGTTGATGTTATTCATGTGCATTTTCAATATTCATGTCAAATTATGTATATATATGTCAATTTTATGTACTTTCCTCGTTAGCCTATTGTTGTAAAATATTTACAAATCATATGGCTTCTAGAGAGGGACTATTGACATTGATGCTAGGCATAAACAAAGAGATGAAGAAGGTCATACCATAAAAGGAAAATATATAGTAAACGATGAAAAGAATAGTAAACTCAAAAAACATTTATTTATTTTATCAAGATTTCTATTTATAATTCTAATCATTACTTAATATATTATGTTTTATGTTGCATAAAATATTAATAAAAAAATATTAAAACATTCTTAGAGAATATGAGAAAAAAACAAAATGATCCAAAATTTACTCCGAGACATAGTAAATTTGAGCATAGTAGCCATGGTAGGATTTATCATTCACTTTTTAGTGAAATTTAGAATGTAATTGAATTCAATATACTTATTCAAACATAAAAAATATTAATTTAGAATGTAATTGAATTCAATATACTTATTCAAACATAAAAAATATTTTTTTTTTTGCATAGAATGCATAAAAGATGATGAACAAATATGTCATGAATGATTCATGTGAATCAAAGGGTATTGAATTTCTTTAAAATTATATATTTTTTATTACATTGTTAATGGCTAACAATTTTTTATATGGTTGAATCGTGTTATTTTATTATGATTTTACATAGTGAGGATAATGAGGGCTCAGAAGATGAAGAGGTTATTCAAAAAAATTCATTAAACATATGATGTCAAATTCATTTAATTCCCTATATGTGTAGAAATTTATTCATACTATGTTGTATACAAATATGACATTCACCCAAGGTGGCGACGTAGTACTTTTTTACAGGTAGTTCAATCAACTTTTAATGATGTCAAATTCATTTCATTTCCTTCTATGTAGAAATTTTTACATGCTATGTTGCATACAAAGTTGACATTTTCCCAGGTTGATAGTGCACCAATTATTTTCTTTCAAAACAAATTACACAATTATTTTATCGTTTAATTTTAAAATTTCATCATTGCATTATGTATACATATTTTTTCTTCCTTGAACTGAAATTGATTGAATGTTAGTGTGACAAATTTTGTAATTGCATTTATGTATACATCATTTTTTCTTCTTGTGTTGTGAAATTAATTAAATGTTAATGGGGTATTGCATTTATATATGCATGGTTTTTGTCTCATGGTCAATAAGTTGTAAAATAGAATTATACTAATAATAAATCTCATTATATTTAAATATTATAAAAACAACAATTAATAGTTGATAGTCAAATCCCACTAGCGTGATTGGATTTTGAGGATTTCATTCTATAAGGTGCCCAATATTCAAAACTGGCAGTAGTCGGGAGGAGATACCCAAAAAAATCCATGAATGTTAAGAGTTGATGTGGTCTAGGCTGGGTGTGATCCCTAGGTGATTTTGACGGCTTATATTCCCCTAGGTTGTGGTTTCTTAGACCACAGGATAGTCCCGCGGGTAATGAACATGCTAGCAAACAAAAAAACAATTAATAATTGATAGTTAAATAAATTAATATTAATAATAGTAACTAATAGTATTTTGTTTGTTCAACATGTGACCAAACACCCCAACCTCTAGCATGTAAGGAATGGTAAGATATTCCTCATGAATCATAGCCTCAACAAGAATTGGTTCACGAACAATGTAACATGTCACAAGCGAGATTTTACCCTGAGTAGGGAGGACAACATTTCTCCTCCCTAACCACTCTAAATGCACCTGATTGACATAATAATAATAATAATAATGATGATGATGATAATGATAATAATTAAAAAATTAAATGATCAATATAATCAAATTAAGAAAAATAATTAAAACATTGATTATGATTACATTGTAAATATGATGTCAAAATGACACATTTTCATGTTAATTCAATGCAAAATGCAATTATTGTGATGTTAAAAAACATTTTTAAGAAGATGTAGTGCAATGCATTTTTTTTGTATTTTCACACAACAAGAACATTAATTCATCTCGAATCAACACTTTTTTGCACAAAAATTGACTCGTTGAGATGCTAACATGGTGTACATACCATGAACTTGATGCAACAAAGTGTTTTTTTTTTCGTATTAACAAGCATTGCAATACGATGCTATATCAACTCAAAAATACTTTTTGTGTCAAACATTTCATCGCTAACATGAAACCAAGAAAACCATGATGTAGAAACATGACGCTACAATGCAAAATATGGCATCCTACTTGCATTGTAGAAACTTAATTTTTTTCTTAAAAAATTACACTACACTATGACACTAAAAGTGACATTACAATCTTGTATTGTAGGAAACTAAAAGTGACATTACGATCTTGTATTGTAGTAATGTAACAAAATTGAGCATCTCCATGCATAATGGATGAATCTCTTCTCCTTTAAAATCATATAATTTCTCAACAAAAAAAATGTGATCATCACTTGTATGAAACCATGGGAGATCTCTCTTCCCATTTTTTTTAAATAAATCTCAAAGTATAGTTAATATGATGCCTTGAGGTAAATAAAAAGGTGTATTTTTGTTTTGTTTTAAAGGTTGATTGACTCTCTTGTGCTCTTTATGTTTAGTGGTTAGGTGTAAAAATAGTACGTACGGGAATGGAGTGACTTGTAGATATGACCAATCTAATAAGAATTGAATTTAGCATCGCATGCCAACTAAAAATTGTGTTTTCTTAATGTTTCTGCTTGACCAAAAAATTAAATTTTGAATATGTTTAAGAATCCCCTATTTAATGAAATTTCTCTTAATAAAAGATGTGTTATCTACAATGATAAATGATCCATATTTAATGGAAATAAATGGCAAATCCACAACTCTAAAAGTAGGATTAGTAGTAAATTCCATGAAAATCAGTGTTATCATTTTGGGGTTATGAAGTTGCAATATCTCCATTCATTATAACACAATTATTTTTTATTCTTTTCCTTGTCTTACATAATCATTTGACTCAAATTTACTTTGAGATTTTCATTCCCCTATTAAGAAAGTATGCTAATATATATAAAATATTGTGTAATGTATATATACAAATAAAATTGTAATAAAAAAGAAAACATATATTACAAATGTAAGAACATGTTAACACATTTTCATTTCTCCCTTCTCTTAGTCCTTTCCCTTTTTGAAATCGTGCAAAATCCCTAAAGTCTACATTGATCCGAAGCCCCCAATAGTCCTCATAAAATTTCCTTCATATAATCCTTTGCAAAAAATCTCTTAAAACTTCGTTGCGCATTTCCCATCGAAATTTCATGTGGATACGCATTTCGTGTGACTTTTGTTAAATGCAAAGGCTATCATTCGAGTTCCCCCGTTTGCATCTCTATTTCTACATGTGTGGTCACTTTAAGGAAAATGTGGCTAAGAACATTAACTTTAGATCTAGGAAGTTGTTGATAATGTGGCTAGCATTTGTAACTAAAGAATTCACTCATTAGGATAATTCTTCAAAAACGAGTTACAAAATGGTAATGTTTCTAATGAGAATTTCCTCTGCACATTCATCACAAATATTACATATATGAGTGGGAATATTACATATATGAGTGGGAGTGGAAACAAAAATTTCATCAGAAACATTCATCACAAATCTTACATATATGAGTGGGAGTGGAAACAAAAGGGAAAAACAAAATCTTTCATGTAACTCTAGGTTGAAATAGGTTTGAGGAGGATGGGATAGAAAAATATACATACTACAACAATTGATTGCCACTTGTGGTTTATTAGAAGAAAGGAGAAGCCTTATTGTTTTCAAATGTAATTGAAGATATTAAATCACTAGAGGGTCCCACCATCATGAAGGATGGAAATTTGATTTCGAAAGAGCAAATAGAAGCATAATTGAGGAAAGCCAAGGAAACCCTTGGTTTAAAATTTGATAGTCTCATGAGCTTCCTTGAGAATGAAATGAGGAAATGATTTGGTAAATAAAGAAACCAAATCAATATTTAAAGTTTCCTTTCATCCTATTTAATGATGATATGCAAAGAACAAAGGGTTCATAACCTCACATTCTACCTCTTGCTTGCGATTATATACTACTAGATTCTCCCATTTCTCTTTTCTTTTTTCCTAATTAGTTTCTCAACCAATCTTTGTGTTGTATGAGATATGGCATTATGACCAAGTTTTGATTGTCATTCTTTTTTCTTCTACCTCTTTTTTTCTAGTCCACAAGAGCCCCATCCTAACCTAAATAAGGTGAACAATCTCATATTTCAGTTGTTCACTTAGATTATAGGACTTTTGTATTGTAATTGAAAAACTCTCTTTATAACCATGGGAAAATTTTATTTTGGGATTTAAGTGTTATATATTTAGATTAGATTCCACAGAGGATTATTTTAGGAACATTTTTTCTTTTATGATTTCAAACTTTATTTGATGAAGCAAAAATCTTGAACACATGTTGTCTTCTTGATCTTTATGATATTTATGCTTGAAATCATTTTAAATTTTCTGAAAGGACTTTTGGTATTTGTGTGTTTTCCTCTTAATTGATATTTGATTGAACTTCTTTCTTGCATATGCTATAAAGGAAATGTTATGTTCAAGTTTTTTAGTATTATAATATTTCTTTATCTATTTATTTTTGTTTCTTTCCAGGTCTATTCATAAGTAAAATTGTGCTTCAATAAACATTTTGGTTATATTAAGAGTAAGTTGTTTCTAATTCTAATCTAATGAATATTGAGCAATTTTCTATACTATGTTTCATCATTCAAAAAAATCAAGAAAACATTAAGTTCAAGATACTGAAAAAAGAGTACCACCTTTATAAAAAGATGGAGGGTTTTTCTTGTTCCACATAAGACAACTCTCCAGGTTGATACTCTTACTTTATAGGGAAAAGTGATCAATACAACAATATCAAAATATTACAAAATTGGTATATCTAACTTTTATTATTAAGTCAACATATATTTATCTTAACCTCTGATCTAGTAAACACCGAGAAGGATCAAAATCAATAAAAACATTATTATTTTGATACTTAAAAACTTACTTTTAATATATTTTGTTATTACAATTATAATTTAATTATTTTTTTAATTTTTGATTTATATATTTTATTTTTTAATTATAATAAACTTACTTTTAGTTTCTTTTGTTATTATAATTATAATCTAATTATTTTTTTAATTTATATATTTTAATTTTTAATTATAATTTAGAATTCGTTTTATTGATTTAATTATTAAGATAAATCATTAAACATTATAAGTTGTTAGCTAAATTTATTTTATGTAAAAGTTTAAAGTAAGGTGGAGAGGTTATAACTATAACAAATTTAAAATGTTTATTAAGATAAGTCATCAAGCATACATTATAAGTTGTTAATTGAATTTTTTTTAATGTAACGGTTTAAAATATGGGGAGAGACTGAAATTGTAACAAATTTAAAATGTTCCCTAAGATAAACCACCAAAGATTATAAAGGTATCATTTTAAGCATGTTTTTTTTACTATCCTCTAACCATGTAACCATGAAATTGTGTAGAATTGTCTTGTGTTATAAGTTTTGGTGGGCATTAGAGTTTTATTAAGAAACAATGTTATGCTCTTTTGTATTATGTTCTTGTTTTGGTTACGAAGAAAGATAAATATTATTAACAATAAGGAACCTTATAAAAAAAAATCCTATTCATTAATGTATGCAAGCTTGTCCTTAAAAAAATCAGTATACATGTATAAAAGATTGATGTAGAAATGATCCACTTAAAAATCATTATACATGTATAAAAATTTTATGTAGAAATGATCCACTTAGAGTGCATCCTAGGATATGATTCTTGCACAATTGGTGTGATCTTTACAATCTTAAAAATATGATAGTAACCTTGGGTATTAAGTGAGATGAGTTGTTCATAAAAGAATTTAACAAAATGTTATTTTTTAACTTTTCATATTTAACCTACTTTGAATAATGAATAGAAATATAAATTAATTAGTAACCTTTTTAAACTTTTTTAATTTTTTTTTCATTTATATCAATTTATATCAATTTTATTTATTTATTTTTTTCATATAAAATATAAAATTATTATTATTATAAAAATTTAAAAAAAATTATAAAAATTTTCATTTTAAAATTATAAAAACTAATTAAATTGTCTATATATATATATATATATATATATATATATATATATATATATATATATATATATATATATATATATATATATATATATTAATCACAATGTATTTTTGTATTTATGGGAAACATTAAATGACATCTCACTAATTATAAAAAACAAAAAACTACATTTAATTCACTTATACCATAATTTTCTATACAACTTAAATTTAAGTAAATTATAATTAATTATAAATTATAAATTATATATAATTAAATTTTCTACATCATATATGTAACACCCCTGTTTCCCTCAATCTGTAAACATAATTATATTTTGCTAAAAAACTATGTACAAACCTGTTATGATAAAAATATTTATGTTATTAACGTAAAAAAGGAAAATGTTGAACAATTGTTGAAGGGGATTAGCCTACATAGGTTATGATGCCATGAGATGGAAATAGTGATGAAATTTCCCTTGCCAATTTAAAATTCAATAAAAATCAATATTGCCCATTTTCTAGAATTGTAGTTAATGGAGGAAGCTGGTAGTTGAACTATCATCTTCCCACAATTATGAAAGGGAATGTGTATTGTACCCGAAATTCCTTGCCTCAGAAGCATAGAAAGAAAAGTACCTAGAGGATTCTGGGCTGACCCACAGATTGGGGGATTTGACCCTCGAAATCTTGTTGGGAAAGGAAGGAAAGAAAGGTAAAAAAAAATCATGGGTAGAGGGCGGGGAAGAAGACACACGAATGGGTCTAAGGACCAAGGAAGAAAAGAAGAGCGCATGAGGTTCTCTGGTTCTAAAGAATAACTGAGAATGAGTTTTTTTGGTTCAGGAGCGTTTGGACCGTGTTTTCTAATCAAATTGATAAACAGTGCTGCAATGATTGAGTGAAAAATCATAACATGCTCCCTTGCTTGGTGGATAGAAAATTGGACTGCATAGAGCGGGGATAGAAAATGTGTGTGAGAGAGTGTGGTAGGGAGACATAGGAAGACATAGAGGGGGGATAGAAAGTGTGTGTGCGAGAGTGTGGGAGGGAGAGAGAGAGAGAGACAAAGAGGGGAGGTAGAGAGTGAGTGTGTTAGAGTGTGGGAGGGAGAGAGAGGAAGAGAAAGAAGGGAGGTACATATTGAGTGTGTTAGAGTGTGGGAGGGAGAGAGAGGAGGACATATCGGGGGGGTATAAAGTGCGTGTGGGAAGGAGAGAGAGAAAGGCATAGTAAGGCAATAGAGTGTGTGTGTGAGAGAGAGAGAGAGATAGAGAGAGAGAGAGAGAGAGAGAGAGAGAGAGAGGAAAATAGAGAGGGGGGTAGAGAGAGAGGTAAATGTAGCAAAGGGGTAGATGTAGGAGAGATAGAGGAGAGATAGTGGCATGGTGGGGAGAGAGAGGGATGGGGGGGGAGAGAGTGCATGAGAGTGTGAGAGGGGGAGAGAGAAAGAGAAAGAGGAGGGGTAGAGATGGAGAGGGAGGAGGGGGGGAAGAGAGAAAGACAAAGAGGAGGGGTAGAGACAAAGTTTGAGAAGCATGAGAGGGAGAAAGAGAGGGGGGGTAGAGATGGATAGTGAGAGGAAGAGAAGTAGAGAGAGAGACATATAAGGGAGGTTGAGAGAGAATGAAAGGAAGGGGGGGATATAGAGGGAGACATAGAGGGGGAATAGAGAGAGAAATAGGGGAAGAGAGAGTGAGACTAAGACTAACAATGAGGAGAGAGAGAAATGGTGGAATATAGGTGGAAGAGAGAGGGGAGTGAGTGACAAAGGGGTAGAGAGAGAGAGAGAGGGACTGGGTGTGAGAGTCTATGGAATGTCAAGGTAAGGTATAGGTCTAGGTATTTCAATGCCTTGTGATGTCTAAATCTTTCCATGTCTAGGTCTTACTATGTATAGGAGTGTGAGGGAGAGAGAGGGAGATAGATAGGAGGGGTAGAGAGTGAGAGTGAGATAGAGAGGGGGGGTAGATGTGGGAAAGGGAGGACAAAGATAGAAAATGAACAAAATGATTTTTTTATGAGCACACACGCATTCCTAGATCACGTGCATGATCCTAGAGAGCGTGCATGTTTGTTTCAATTCAATTTTTTGGGGCGGGATTGATAAGGTGTATGTTCACTTGGTTGGCTCGGATTTTTTGTGAATACCCCTCTATATCAGTGTCTTTGAAATTATTTTTCTATAGGCTAAACAATTTAGTTGTTGACGATAATATAGACATAGATGGAGTGGCTATGCACATTTCAAATATATAATTTTTTTAAAATTTATTATTGTTTACTATTTTTAATCTATTTTTGTCTTCACATATATAAAAATACTAGAATACATACCTTTCTTATTTATGCTATAACGTTTTCTCCGCTCAACCATTTCTCAAATGAGTTATGGGGCACTAGAGGAGAAAAACATGTTTTGATCATGTTAAGGCCCTTTTAGTCTACACGAACAAAAGACGTTGTAGGCATATGTTGACTTTGATAATTTAAAAAAAATATAAAATTAATATAAAAAATTTCCAAAAATATACAAGGCACAAGAAAACAGTGTTAATGTTATGGTAGTTGCGGGAGGTATTTACCCCCACTTGTGAACCTGACGAGAATAGAA
>ML836407.1:28512-47035 GCA_009831015.1 Picea engelmannii | reverse complement strand
ATATAATGTATGGTAGTTTCCAAGTGATGTATATGCGAATTGTATTTCTGAATTTTAATCAATAAAATGTGATGCCAGTTGTTAGGGGACATGGATAGAGATAGGGGTTGATTAATACACAAGAGAGGAGTCTAAAAAGGTTTTTTTTTTATTGATGAGTTATTTCCCAGTCCTTTTCCTAATTTTAATGTTTTGAGTGAACCTTCTATTTTGTTGTCGAGTGTTTCCAACCTAATCATTGAATGCATGTAAGAGGGTGGGTGTGAGTATTCACATCCCATAGTTATTGGGAGCATGGGGATGAAGTACAATCATATTAGGGAAGAGCGTAATTCAAGAAAGAAAGCAACAGGGAGGAAAATTGTATGGCCAAGGGGGTTGTTCTAGACAGTCATGATTTTGCATGGGAAAGGAGAGACAAACACTAGAGGAGAGTGAACTAAATATAGAAAAACAATGGAGGGTGAAGTATGGAGCATTTGTGGACATGAAGACTAAAGAAGCAAGTTGTCGGGATTGCAAAAGAACTAAGTTGTCATGCTTCAAGAGTGAACTCCTGTGAGAGCTACACTGGAGAAACAAGTTTTTTGTTGTTGTTTGTTGGAAGTTTTCCTAGCAGTGAGATCCCTTGAATTTCCTAGTAGTGAGATTCTTGGCTACTTGTTCCAGAGAGACCCTGATAAAAAAATGGGTTCCTCGATGCATTGAGAGAAGTAAAGGGGAACATTCCTTGGGTTGAGTAGAACAAGAGGAAGAGAGATGGTGGAAATTGGGCTATTTGTAGGAGAATGCTAATGGATTGTGGGATTATTTGAGTTGTGAGTGGATGGTAAGAGACTCCCTCTTTTTTGTATTCTTATCCCCAAATTAGGGGTGACTTCTTGTTGAGATATAGGGAAGAAATTCTATGGTTGGGTGGAACATTCGTCCCTAGCAGATGGTAGCACAAATATTTTAATAATATAAGTGTTTTGTTTGTTTTCTATGTTACATTCTGAGTTTTAATTGTTGTGTATTAACTCTGTGTATGAGAATGAATTATATGTTGTTGTGATGAAATTATTAGTTGCATTAATGTTAGTTTATCATGTTTTAGTTGATTTTAAATTAATGGTATCAAAAATGATTAAATATGTGTGTTTTATTCTAGTTGGTAAGCTACATGATATGTTATCTAAAAAAAAAAATTATAAGTATTCTACATGTAATGAACCTCAGTCGAGATGGGGGACGTTACAGATTGGTATCAGAGCTCAAGGTTCAACACCGAGCTTGTATGGGCCAAGACCCATGTGAATTTGGTAGAAATTTATTGTTGTAGAGTTCACATGTAACGAATATGGGGAAAATGGTGAAGCATAGTGAAATCTCCAAATTTATGAGTAGATTCGAGTTTAAAATTTCCCTTGAAAAAGTTGTAGAGAGGATTAAGGGAATCAATATACAGGTTGTAGAGTTAAATTCAACTAGGAAGGATGAAAATTTATGTTTTAATGGTGGTTTAAGAAGTTGGGATATTTTGATGGATCGGCAGTCAAGATCGCGTTCAATTTCGAGATCAATGGCCCAAATTCATCCTTGATTGATCAAAAAACTTATAAGTTTTTCAGAGTTGGAAAAATGGAGCAAATCGATGGTCGAGATCCATTTTCGAAGTTTGTCAAAATGGAGAAAACCAATAGTTGAGATCCATTTTCCCAGTTTGGAAAAATGGAGCAAATCAAAGATCGAGATCCATTCTCGCAGTTTGGAAAAAGGGATCAAATCGACGGTCGATATTTATTTTTGGAGTTTGGAAAATTCAAGCAAATAAACGATCAAGAGTCATCAGTAGATTTAGTAAAAGTATGGTGGATCAACAGTCAAGATCATTTTTACTTGGAGATCGACGACCCAGATTCATCCTAAATTTCGGTCAAAATTTCCAAGTGTTGGATTTTGGCAAAATTCATGAGTAAATTTAGTTCACCAAGAAAAATCGTCGATCGCCAATGATCAGGTCGGAAAAATTTATGAAGTGTTTCATCCAACCAAGACAAATTGTTGATTTTCAATAGCCGAGTTGAAAAAATTGGTGAATCTTTTTGTCTAACCAACAGAAATTTTCAATCACCAATTGTTGGGTCAACGAAATCGTCAAATTGTTTCGTTCAACCAAGACAAATCATCAATTAATGATGATTGGGTTGGATAAATTAACAAAGTGATTGGTTCGTCCAAAAGAAATTTTCGATCATCGATGAAGGGAAAGAGGAGGATGGTGCATTGTGCCATGTCAGCATCCACATGCCATGCCACATCATCACCCACATGTCATGCCACATCAGCATCCATGTGTCATTCCATGTCAACCAAGTTGCCACATCATCCAAGGAAATCACAGATCATCGATGTTCAGGTCAGAAAAATCAGTGAGGTGTTTTATTCAACCAAGGGAAATCGTTGATTATCGATGGAGCGATCGGGATTCAATGAAATTCATGAACAAGTTTGATTTTCCAAGTAAAATCATTGATTGTCGATCATCGATGGATTTTCAAATGTTGGAGAATGGACGATCCATATCACTTTTTGATTTGGGTAATCAACATTTAAGATTCATCTGCGGGCTTGGATAAGTTTAGCGGATTGACGACTGAGATTACTCTCGATTTCGAGATCAACGGATCAGATTAAATGATTTTTATAATAGTGAATCAATCAATTTTCTATGAAATTTTCATAATTTTGAAGGTCATCAACTTGCGGGGGCATTTTGAGGGTCTAAACGACATTTTTAGGTAGTCAAAATCGAGAGGAATATGTGTACCTTTGGGTACCTTTGGATACCTTTGGTACTCAAAGTATATATTAATTAAAATGAAAGAACTCAGTGAGATATTTTCAACGAGATACTATGAGCGCAAAACAGAGCTAGTATGAGGAAGTTACAGCAGAAATAGTACAAGGTATATTTTTTGTACTAGTTTACTTCTAGAGGGAATAACTATTTACTCAAAGGTTTGTTCAGGGCACAAGAGTAGTCTATGGAAATCCCATGGACCATAGAAGACATCCATGGAACCAAATTTGGAACCTGGGTACCTGAAATTGTACAAGATGGAAGAGAAGACACATGTAGCAGTTGGGGATAAAAATGAGAAAACAGATTAAACTTCCATAGACCATAACTATCAACTTGGAGCTCAAATTTGGGAAAACAAAAATTCAATGGAAAGGTCTCAAGGAGGAGAATCCATATATCAACTCAAAATTTTGAATTGAGCACCACAGTTTCTCAGAAAATAATAAAATATTTTTTTTCAACAATAAAAACATAGCAATGAGTGGAAATTGCAACTTGAGAAGGTTGTAACTTTTCGCTCATAACTCATAATGAGGAATGATTATAGCCATTGGATATTTGTTTTAGACATAAATGCCTCAAAATTTTGACTTAATGCATTATTTTATTCATAAATTGAGATGAATAAAAACTTGTAATCTAATTAATAAAATGCTTTCTAGTATGCATGTTCTAACAATAATCATTACATGTACATTTCTTGCAGAATTAGAGGTACGGGAAAAAAAAAATTGGTTCTTATATGAGGATTGTAGCTATGGATTATGCCCAAGGATATCACATCCATGAGGAGGAGGTTGGATATATACATGTCATCATGGGAAATGTTGAGATAGAGTCTAATGGAAGAAGAGGCAGGCAGGAGCCTATAACTAAGAGAAACATGTAGAGAGAAGTGCAGATCTATAGGGAAGATAATGTGATGCAAGAGCATCGCCAGCACATCAAGCGAGCCAACGCGAAAGCAGAAGACAGCTGGAAGGCGTCCAGCACAAATTTTGAAAACACTTTGAAAGTTGTTGCACATATCTTAAATGAGTCATTTAAGAGAAGGCGCACTTGTATGTAGTAATGGACCTTGAGTGGATAGCTCTTGTCCTTAAGTAGATAGACGGAATTTAATATAGTTAATGCAGGTAGATAGGATTTTAATTCTAGATTAGACAGTTTAGGAGCTGGAGGGAGAACAGATATAGACACCCTCATTGTATCATTGTAACATTAAGCCTGAGCATAGAAGAGAATACAGGAAGAGCAAGAGCAAGCAGAGAGAGTTGTGTAAGACACCCATGTACAGACATTTGAATTAATAGAAGAGTTATGATTCAAATTCATGGTTTGTGTTGTTCTCTGTGTACTTGATATTGATATTCTCATGAATGTTTGCTCCCTGTCATACATTTGTTTTTATATGCTGTGTATGTGATTTCATGTATGAATTGAAGTCTAAGAGGGAGATGGAATGAGTTTCAATTGTTTCTCTATTTGAGCCAGAGATTCCTGCAAGGAGTACATTCGAGTTGTCCGCAAGGAGTGCGTTGACAGAGGGTTCGGATAGAGATAACTTTCATCTCATTCGTCCCAAAGGGGCAGTTGGTTACAAGAGTCGTGCAAGGAGTGCGCAGGCTAGGTGAAAGTCTCAGGGTTGCGAACCTAAGTGAGTCTTTGAAGGATTGTTGCTGCAAGTGTGCGTAGATTCAAAGAGTTTCAACACTTAGATGGAGTTGAAGGGTTGCCGCAAGGAGTGTGTGCAAGGGAATTTCCTGAAGGACTCGAAAGTCGTGGGAAAACTCAAGAAGGATAGGTCCTTGAACTCGTCGAAGGATTGCATAGAGAAGTTGAGGCTGAAGTATTCAAGCAGGTGATGAAGGGTTGCACGCAGGTGAACAAGTCTTCATGGAGGAAGTACTTGATTCATTTCGCAGAATTCATCAGGAAGGAACGGACGATCAGAATTCCCCGAGGAGAATTCGCGAATCACCGTAAGCCGTTAGATCTTGGAAAAGGTGCAGGGAAGATATGGCGACGTATTCCCAAAAGGTTCCAAGCTCAGGAGAGGCAGAGTCATTGTTTAGGACCACGAGGGTCGTTGGATTCACACGCATATCATGGATCGGGGTTTCGTGAGTCGAAGCTCCAAATTATTGCAACAGAAACCGCGATATCGCGATACGCGATATCCAGACAGTCAAAGGACAGTGAGTGAGACCACGGGAAGTTAGTGGAGGACAGGTGGTGCACCAAATCGGAGTTCAGGAAAATTAAAGTCCCGAAACCATTGACATCAGGATTCGCAATCCCGCGAACCCCGAAATCACGATAGGAGTGACGGGGAGTGGAAAATTCAACTCGCACGTGAGCGTCGTAGTTTCGGCGTATCGGGTATTGGGAGTCGTTAAGACGAGTTGCTTGGTATCACAAGTACCGAAATTGCGATAGGGAAACTTCCGACAGAGGAAAGAGAAAAGTCAGCGTTGACTAGCCATCGGGTCTCAGGGATCCGAGAGTGAAGTACTCGACCATTGGACTTGCGAAATCGCGAGTTTCGATTCCCCAATAAATAAGAAAAGGGGATCAAGCGAAGAGATATGTGGGTGTAGATTTCCCGACAGGGGAATAGAGGAGCTATTCAAGAGTTCTTCGGGCCGAGAAGAAGAAGATCCTATGTGAGCGGGCGTGCCTGCGGGTGCGGCTACGTCAAGTGGTATCAGAGCTCAGAAAGGTTCTTTGCTTTCTGTAGTAGAGGGAAAGATAATTTTCCATGCCGCCGAGGAGAGAAATACAATCACCCGATCCAAAGGATAGGGAGGTGCAGAGAAGAAGAGGCAGGCAGGTAACAAATCCAGAAATGGAGACACAGATGCATGATCTACGAGCGAGACTCGAGGACATGGAGACAGCACAAAGACGCATAGCTAGTGCAGGGGATCTCAGTGGTTCTGATAGTGAAATAGAGGATGAACGAGAGGAGGAAGTTGCAGCCGAAGATGCATCAAACGAACGTTTGATCAGAGCTATTTCCAGGATGGGTGCAAAAGCAAAGATGGACATTCCAGTTTACGAGGGAAACTTGGATGCAGAGGAGCTACTAGATTGGATTAGATCTCTAGATAATTACTTCGACTATGAAGATGTTGAAGAGGAAAAGAAGGTCAAGCATGTTGTCACACACTTGAAGGGACATGCAGAATTGTGGTGGGATGAACTACAAGATGACAGACGCTGCAAAGGCAAGCAAAAGATCAAGAGCTGAGACAGGATGATCGTGAAGATGAAAGCGAAATTCATCCCAAGAGATTATCAAATTACTCTGTTCAGGAGTATGCAGAACCTGAGACAGAATCTGATGACAGTGAAAGAATACACTGAGGAATTCTATCGACTGAACATCAGGGCAGGTCATCGGGAGAGCGATGATGAGAAGGTTGCCAGGTATATGATTGGCCTGAGATATGATATCCAGGACGAGATGAGCATGGTAACCATCCGAACTATGGAGGATGCTTATCAGATGGCTTTGAAAGCTGAAGAGAAGCTGAACCGAAAGCAGAATCAAAGAGGGCGAGGCGAAAGCCAGCCCAGAGGCAAAGCAGTTGCCCAGGACAAATATCAGAATCCCAAGGAGGAATGGAAGAAACCTCAGGGTAAAGTTGAGAGAGGTGGAACCTCACAGCGAGGGCCATATGTTGAACAGAGAGGGCAGCATAATGAACCGAGTGGAGGATATGTTGACAATAACACTTTTCCTCGTACTAGAGGTAGAGGAAGAGGAAGAGGTGGAGTAATTACATGCTTCACATGTGGGAAGACTGGGCACAAGTCTTATGAGTGTCCAGAAAATAAGAAGGACATCGGGGAAGCTCACATCATCGAGGCACAGAGGCGGGATGTAGAGGCCGAAGATGCATAAGGCGGAAGATCGTTGATGATGCGTAAAGTTCTCTTAACACCTGAGAAAGAGGTGGAAAGTTTCGTCCAAAGGACCAGACTTTTCAGAATAGCTTGCAAGACCAAGAACAGGGTGTGCAAGGTTATCGTGGACAGCGGTAGCACGGATAATCTCGTTTCAACCGAGATGGTAGAAAATCTGGAGCTGGAGATGACTGATCATCCAAGCCCATACAGAGTTTCGTGGCTACAAAAAGGACACCAGGTAACTGTTACTAAACAATGCTTGGTTGAATTCAAAATAGGTGGATATAATGATAGGATCTTGTGTGATGTTATTCCCATGGATGTTTTTCATCTATTGTTGGGTAGACCTTGGCAATATGACAGAAATGTGATTCATGATGAGAGAATGAACACATATACCCTGGAGAAGAATGGGATAACCCATATGTTGCTTCCGATAAAGGATAAGGAGGTGAAGCCGGAAGTAAGCAACACAGTACTTCTCATGAGTGGGAAGGAACTTCTTAATGAGGTTAAGAAGAAGGAAGATCCACAATTCTTCGTGGTCAGGAAGCCAAGGATTGTTCTGACTAGCACGAGAATGGATGATTTACCAGATGAGATTCAGGAACTACTGGAAGAGTTCACTGACATTATAGTGGACGAATTACCTCGTTCGTTTCCACCAATGAGCAGTGTGAGTCATCACATTGATCTCATACCAGGAGCTAGTTTTCCAAACAAAGTCGCGTACAGATTGACGCTGCAAGAATATGAAGAAGTTAAAAGGCAAGTCCAGGAGTTGTTGGACAAAGGGTTAGTCAGGGAAAGCTTGATTCTGTGTGTTGTTCCAACAGTACTCAGTCCGAAGAAAGACGGAGGCTAGAGGATGTGTACTGACTCAAGGGTGATTAATAAGATAACCATCAGGTATAGGTTCCCATTGCCGAGAATGGATGATCTGATGGATTGCCTGAGTGGGGAAAAGTATTTTTCAAAGATTGATTTGAAAAGCGGATATCACCATATTCGCATGAGGGAAGGTGATGAGTCGAAGATGGCCTTCAAAACCAATGAAGGAATGTATGAATGTCTTGTTATGTCGTTTGGATTGAAAAACGCACAGAGTACCTTTATGAGGTTAATGAATGAAGTCCTGAGGGAATTCATCGGAAAGTTTGTCATTGTTTATCTGGATGACATATTGATTTTCAGCAAAACAAAAGCAGAGCATCTGAAGCATTTAGTTGCAGTGATGAAGAAGCTACAGCATGAGAAGTTGTTGATTAACATGAGGAAATCTTCATTTATGAAGACAAAACTCATTTACTTGGGGTTTGTCATATCGGCGAACGAATTGAAGATGGATCCGGATAAGGTGGAAGTGATCAAGAATTGGCCATCACCGAGGAATGTTTTTGAGGTGAGAATTTTTCACGGTTTGGCTAGTTTCTACCGGAAGTTCATCAGGAATTTCAGTGGAATTAGTGTAGAAATGATGGATACAATGAAGAAGCGGCATAAGTATTTTCACTGGACAGCAGAGGTTGAAAGGAGCTTCAATCTGTTGAAGCGGAAGATCACGGAACAACCAGTTTTGGTGTTGCCGGATTTCCAGAAGACGTTTCAAGTGAAATGTGACGCAAGTGGGTTTGCCATAGGAGCGGTCTTGAGTCAGGAGGACAGACCGATTTCATATTTCAGTGAGAAGATGAATGAGGAAAAGGTGAAATACTCCACATACAACAAAGAATTATATGCTATCATACAGGCGCTGAAGAAGTGGAGGCATTACTTGATCCCAAAGGAATTTGTTTTGTATAGTGATAACCACACATTACAGTTTGTGACTCAACAGGAGAAGTTGAATCAGAAACATGTAAAATGGGTAGAGTATATGCAGAATTTCACATTTGTAATTAAACACATTTCGGGTACTGCTAACAAAGTGGTTGATTCTTTGAGCAGGAAGTGTTTGTTGTTGCAGGAGTTCTGAGTCAAGACCTTAGGTTTTGATGATCTCAGGGACATGTACGCATGTGATGAAGATTTTGCAGAAGCATATGAAGCAGCTGAGAACCCAGTTCTCTGAGACAGAAGCCCGTGGATGGACTACATGATCCAGGAAGGATTGTTGTTCAGAAGCAATCAGCTGTGTATTCTGAATTGCTCCATGAGGGAGAACTTGTTAAAGGAGAAACACAGCGGAGGATTGGTCGGACATTTTGGTCATGACAAGACATTTGTGAAGCTGAGCGAGTCATACTTTTGGCCATGGATGCGGTTAGATGTCAATATATTTATAGACAGATGTAGGATTTTCTAGCATTCAAAGGGAAGGAAGCAGAATGCGGGTTTCTATCAGCCATTACCCATACCAGAGAGGCCATGGGAGGCGATAAGCATGGATTTTGTATTGGGATTGCCAAGGACGTGGAGAGGATTTGATTCAGTCTTTGTGGTAGTGGATAGGTTTTCCAATATGGCACACTTTATCCCATGCCAGAAAACCAGTGATGCAACTCACATCGCAAATCTATTCTTCAAAGAGGTCGTTCGACTTCATGGGTTGTCGAAAAGCATTGTTTCGGACAGAGACACGAAATTCATAGGGCATTTTTGGAGGACCTTATGGAAGAAGCTGAGAACTAACTTGATGTTTAGTTCTACCTATCATCCTCAGACGGATGGGCAAACAGAAGTCTGGGAGACTTGCTGTGAAGCTTGGTGACAGAGCACCATAGCCAATGGGACAATATATTTCCACAGGCAGAGTTCACATATGATGACTCAGTAAATCAGAGTACAGGAAAAATTCCATTTCAAATTGTCTATGGGATGCAGCCGAGAGGATTTTCTGAACTGAGGGATTCAGAACAGACTGCGACTAGCAGTGCTAGTGCCGAAGAATTCGCTGAGGCGATGAAGTAACTTCATAGCAGGGTGAAGGAGCGGTTGTTGAAATCAAGCCAGGAATATAAGCGCAGAGCCGATTAGCATCGGAGAAAACTTCAGTTTGAGGTTGGTGAATTAGTTCTGGCACATTTAAGGAGGGAAAGGTTCCCAAGGGGAACATACAATGAATTAAAAATGAAGAAAATCGGGCCATGTAAGATCTTGAAGAAATTGGGGGAAAATTATTATGAGATCGAGTTACCGGATGGGATCTGAATATCTTTGATATTCAATATCGCAGATTTATACCCATATAGGACTGGAGAAGCAGAGACTGGAACTGAGCAGCTAGTGATCCAGTGGATGAAACAAATTCCTGTTGCAGAGAAGCCTCAGATGGAATGCATACTGGACAAGAGAGTGGGTAAGAAGACCAGGAGGAAAGAATACTATGAGTATATGGTCAAATGGAAGGGCCATCCAGTTGAATATGTCAGCTGGGAGACTGAAGCAGAAACACAGAAGCATGGACGGACCGTGCAGGAGCTCATGGAAAGGAGCCCATGAAATTTTTCAAGCGAGGGAATATGATGCAGGAGCATCGCCATCACATCAAGTGAGCCAACACAAAAGCGGAAGACAGTTGGAAGGCATCCAGCACAAATTTTGAAAACACTTTGAAAGTTGTTGCGCAGATCTTAAATGAGTCATTTAAGAGAAGGCGCACTTATATGTTGTAATGGACCTTGAGCGGATAGCTCTCGTCCTTAAGTAGATAGATGGAATTTAATATAGTTAATGCAGGTAGATAGGATTTTAATTCTAGATTAGACAGTTTAGGAGTTGGAGGGAGAATGGATATAAACACCCTCATTGTATCATTGTAACATTAAGCCTGAGCATAGAAGAGAATACAGGAAGAGAAAGAGCAAGCAGAGAGAGTTGTGTAAGACACCCATGTACAGACATTTGAATTAATAGAAGAGTTCTGATTCAAATCCATGGTTTGTGTTGTTCTCTGTGTACTTGATATTGATATGCTCATTAATGTTTGCTCCCTGTCATACATTTGTTTTTATATGCTGTGTATGTGATTTCATGTATGAATTGAAGTCTAAGAGGGAGATAGAATGAGTTTCAATTGTTTCTATATTTGAGCCAGAGATTCCTGCAAGGAGTGCAGTCGAGTTGTCCGCAAGGAGTGCATTGACAGAGGGTTCAGATAGAGATAACTTTCGTCTCATTCGTCCCAAAGGGGCAGTTGGTTACAAGAGCCGTGTAAGGAGTGCGCAGGCTAGGTGAAAGTCTCAGGTTTGCGAACCTGAGTGAGTCTTTGAAGGATTTCTGCTGCAAGTGTGCACAGAGTCGAAGATTTTCAACACTTATATGGAGTTGAAGGGTTGTCGCAAGGAGTGCGCACAAGGGAGTTTCCTAAAGGACTCACAAGGGAGTTTCCTGAAGGACTCGAAAGTCGTGGGAAAACTCAGGAAGGATAGGTCCTTGAACTCGTCGAAGGATTGCATAGAGAAGCTGAGGCTAAAGTATTCAAGAAGGTGTTGAAGGGTTGCGCGGAGGTGAACAAGTCTTCGTGGAGGAAGTACTTGATTCATTTCGCAGAATTCATCAGGAACGAACGGACGATCGGAATTCCCCGAGGAGAATTCGTGAATCACCGTAAGCCGTTAGATCTTGGAAAAGGTGCAGGGAAGATACGGTGACATATTTCCAAAAGGTTCCAAGCTTAGGAGAGGCGGAGCCGTTGATTAGGACAACGAGGGTCGTTGGATTCACACGCATATCATGGATCGGGGTTTCGTGAGTCGAAGCTCCAAATTATTGCAACAGAAACAACGATATCGTGATACGTGATATCCCGACAGTCGAATGACAGTGAGTGCGACCACAGGAAGTTAGTGGAGGATAGGTGGTGCACCAAATCGGAGTTCGGTAAAATTAAAGTCCTGAAACCATTGACATCAGGATTCGCGATCCCGTGAACCCCAAAATCTCGATGGGAGTGATGGGGAGTGGAAAAGTCAACTCGCACGTGAGCGTCGGAGTTTCTGCATATCGGGTATCGGGAGTCGGTAAGACAAGTTTCTTGGTATCACGAGTACTGAAATAGCGATAGGGAAACTTCCGACAGAGGAAAGAGAAAAGTCAGCGTTGACTGGCCATTGGGTCTCGGGGATTCGAGAGTGAAGTGCTCGACCATTGGACTTGCGAAATCGCGAGTTTCGATTCCCCGATAAATAAGAAAAGGGGATCAAGTGAAGAGATATGTGGGTGTATATTTCCCGACAGGGGAATAGAGGAGCTATTCAAGAGTTCTTCGGGCCGAGAAGAAGAAGATCCTGTGTGAGCAGGCGTGCCTGCGGGTGAGGCTGCGTCATAGTGAAACGATTATGAAAAACAAGGAACAGATACTTCAGGGTCTGAATATGTTGCAGATACAATTCATTACATACTATGACATAAAACAAGGATCCAATGCTAGACAAGTGGCAACATCCAGATCCCATAGCTAAAGGGATGAACATGGGAATGATAGGTAGTCAAGAAGTTTGAGAAGGCACCATCATTCCCTAGAGAAACCAAGAGATCTCATGCAATTTCAGGTCCAAGGAGTATCCCAAGTGTGTCTCATATTAAAATATAGAGAAGAATACTTGAATCATACATTTTACAAGGTGAACTCAGGAAAATCAAGCCACCAAATTTTAATGGTGAGCATAGAAAAGGAGAAGAGGTTGAATCATGATTGTTGGAAATGAAGAAATATTTTCAACTGCATGATTACCCCTCAAGGGTAGAAACTAGAATTGCAACCTACCACTTGCAAGGAAATGTAGACATGTGGTGGGATCAACTTGTTAGGATATTTAGACACTTAGGAGTCATTTAAGATCAACTTGGTCTAATGTTTCATTAGGTTAAAGTGTGTTTATTTAGTATGCATTTGTAACCCAACGGTCACGATATGTTCTCGACATAGAGTGATCTGACGGCTCATATTCTCCTCGATATTAACAACTATATTGATCTATGGCTTGGCACCTGATTGATCCATGATCTCTATTTAAAGAGAATGGAGGGTCATTTGTCGATGATTGATTGTCAGAAACTCTATGTAACATATTTTCGCTTCCATTAATAAATTTCTCCAAGTGGTCGTGTTTTCTAGGGTTGTGGATGGTTCCCCACAGGTATTTTATCACGTAAACAACTGGTGTGTTGATCTTTGATATGGTTGTGTGAGTGGTTATTGAAGGTGTTCATCCTCTGTTGGAATACATGTGTTGTCTAAAATGGTATCACAGTGTGTTTGAAGACCCACTCTCGTTGTAGAACGAGATATTGAAGCAGCGTTGTCACATCTCTAGTTGTTGTCATTTCCATACATATATGTGTAAAGATTACTATTACATTGTGTCGGGAGCACTTATTTCAGGTAGAAAAAAAAAATTCACTCAAAAATTATTTTTTTTCCGAAGATACAGTAATTTCAATTAGCTCTATAGGTATAAAGCATGAATACTCCCTTTTAAATTTTTATAGAGATAATAGTTTGGTTTTATTTATGTTTTCTTCTTTTTCATTTTTGGGTTGCTACTCTTTTTTGTCTACATATTCTCTTTTCCCTATGCTCTATGTGATCTCGGAAAATCAAAAATAGAGCAGGAAGGATTTTCTTGTCTATGTATGTTCTTTTTCATGCGCTCTATTTGATTTTGGTAAATCAAAAACAGAGGGAAAATTTGCATTTTTTGGGTAAGTTAATCGAGATCTAACCCTTCTTGTCAAGAAGAAAAAAAAAATGTGTGTGTGTGTGTGTGAATGCATGAAAAAAGTATTTTATTGAGCATGCACTCCAAGGTCTTCTTCCACAACAACAACACCCACAATCCTCCTTCTTAAGACTATAATGTGTTTTGCACTAACGCACTTGGTTCAAAGTTACTTTACTTAGTAAGAGGTCTTGAGTTTAAGTCTCTTTTTTGTTACATTTTTTTGAAAATTTTCATGCATTCATTGTAAAGTGCATTTCACTTAATTATAAAAGGGAATCGCTATTAAATAACTTTAATATTTTATTAAGTTCTTTTTTGCGTGCAACTTTCTTTTACAAAGTAGTTTCATTGTAAAAGGGATTCCCACTTATTCTATAAAACTGGGTCACTTCATAAGTAACTTATTTAAAAGTGATCTTATAGGCACATTTAGGAGGAGAATCACTACATGGACCAACCTATACTTGTCACGTGTCTCTTTGGTTACCATTTATGTATTTTTTCAAAAGGGCATAACTTTCACATCCAAAGTCTAGTTTTAGTGCCATTTTTTTTAAACCACCTATTTTTTTTAGATATTTCCATCTAGACCATTAGTTTCATCTTGTAAATCCATTTTCTCTGAATGTTTTAACATGGATTATACCAATGATCTTTTTCTTACCAATACCAACTACTTGTCATGGAAATCTCATATGGAGGATGTACTAAGAAGTAAAGAATTGTACCAGATTACCTTGGGAAAATAACAAGAACTCATTGAAGATGAAAAGTGTGTGAAATGGGCTAATAGGATTGATGAAGCATGCAGACTAATCGAAATTTCCATCTCTCGTAATTCAAGGTTTCACCTTCATGGAATCGAGGGCCTGGATAAAGCTTGGGTAAAGCTTGAAGTTGTATTTGGTAAACACAATATTATTCGATCCCACTAGTTAGAAAATCAATTAATGACTTTGTAGTATACCTAGAGAGGTAATATGGGGTACCTAGGGAGGTACCCAATGGGAATGTGGTTATGTATTATTAGTGGAATTCATTTAATATATGAGAATGTGGTCATTCGATGTAAGGTGGACTAGGTCCACTATTATATTAATAAAGGCCCACTATGGTAGTTAGATGTAATAAATGTGAGAAGGCTCTCTAGAAGGTTCCTAGGAGATAAATAGATCTATATAAATAAGTGTAAGCAATGTAATGAAACAGAGTGTAGAATACTGTGAATTTATCAAGCATTGCTTGAGGAGTGTTATCCTTCCTTAAGGATTAATATATGGTGTTACTCTACCTCAAGGGTTTTGGTTATTTCTTGTGTTCATTATTTGGTGAATGGTTTAGTTTATTCATGGTTATTTCTGAAGTATATTTACAGATCTATTCAGGTACTTAACAATTAGTATCAGATCACTTTCCTTGGCTAAAGAAGGAGAAAATGTTTTGGCTCTTTTTGCATATTTTTTCTAGGGAAAAAAGAGGGTGGCACACTTCAGGTTCATATGTGAACCTTTCTAAGTAGCATTTGGCCAAATAAATTGAATATTTGAATTCCTCTCGGAAAAATACCCAATTTTTAAAAACAAATCAGTTGAAACAGAGTCCGGGAAGTAAATTTATGAGCATTTAAAATTCAGGAGTTTTTCAGGGTTTTTCCATAAAAAGCTACGTTTTCTGCAGTAATTTATTTTAAAACCCTAGTTTTTGTTGCAAATTTATTTCAAGCGTGATGCAATTTAATGGAAGAGATGAAAAACACATTTAATAAATGGCGACATGGGATATGGAAAAATTTAACGCATGATGTTATTAAATGGTGGTTTGAAGTTACACCTGAAGATATTTTTGCACTTTCAAATAAAGAATATGAAAAATTATTTTTAGACAAGTGGTCTCATTCCAAGAGTAAGGATAAATAATGCACCAAGGGTTTATTTTCAGGTAGCAAATCTATATTGCAGGTTCATGGTTGAATTCATAAAGAAAATTTCATTGTTTCTATTAACCCTCGTTGCCAACATAATTTTATCAATGTTCAGTTGGTTAATAGATTGCACATTCATGCAAAGAATATTCAAAGCACAAAGGTTGAAGGTGAAAATATTCAAGTTTTTAACGATTTGAAGCTTACCATGGATAAATATGTGATGCATTCATACTTTTATGCTATATATATATGGGTGATGTGGATATTGTTTTGGGATATCCTTGTATGGATTTTGTTGGTACAGTTAACATTAATGTGCAAAAGAAGTTTTTGAAGTTTTGGTACAAGAAAAAGAAAATTACATTGGAGGATGTGTCTCTTCATCGGCAAGAAGGGCCCATGGCAGCAAGCACAACAATTATTGTAGATTCCAAAGATGAATCAGAGGTAGAGTCTATATAAGCATATGAAACAAAGCCATGGGATGAAAACAATAAAGAATCTAAGGAGGTCATTGAATCAAAGGAACAAGCAATTGTATATCTGAAGAAAATGGAACCAATTCCCACAGTTGTGGTATATCGCCATCCACATCATATAGAGAAAAAACAGTTATCACGACAATGGAGTGAGAATCCACACACTTATGCACCAGGGGGGAGCTAGGAAGGAAACCAATCTAGAGGTTCTTGGAGGCCTACCAACACTATCGGACGACATCATGCTAGAGAACCAAGTCCATGGAAACATCGGCATGAGGTGGCACAATCTCGAGGTGGCAAGGCAGCAATTGGAAATCTTGTTCGACTTCCATTAGGATGGATGGATAGTCATACTTGGTACCAGTTGGCTACATTGCTTATCTGATCATATTGTATGACTTCTTCTCGTGTTTTGAGGAAGAAACGTGTGAAGGGGGGTGGAATGTAGTATACCTAGGGAGGTACCCAATTAGAATGTGGTTATGTATTATTAGTCGAAGTCATTTAATATATGAGAATGTGGTCATTCAATGTAAGGTGGACTAGGTACACTATATTAATAAAGACCCACTATGGTAGTTAGATGTAATAAATGTGAGAAAGCTCTCTAGAAGTTTCATAGGAGATAGAGAGAACTATATAAATAAGTGTAAGAAATGTAATGAAAAAGAGTGAAGAATATTTTGAATGTATCAATCATTGCTTGAGGAGTTTTATCCTTCCTTAAGGATTAATATATGGTGTTACCCTACCTCAATGGTTTTGGTTATTTCTTGTGTTCAATGTTTGGTGAATGTTTTGGTTTATTCATGGTTATTTATGAAGTATAATTGCAGATCTATTCAGGTATTTAACAGACTTTAAGTCCAAATGATTTTCCTTGCATTAAATATTTCTTATCTAAGTTCAAAACACTTATAATTTTGTGTATATATTTTCAACTAGATCTAAAGGAAGATCAATGCATATATGTTATTATTTCTAAGCTTGGAATTGCATATTATTTTTTTGTATCTACCTTTTATGCCACTAGAGAATTTCTAGGGAGTGCTTATAAAGAAATCGCTCTAATTCGAGAGCACGATAATTTTTTGAAACTTGGATTGATCAGAACTATAGGTACATCTAACAAATGCTTAGTGGCCCAACAGAAAGATAAATCCAAGAATCCAAAGAAGCAACATCCTCATCACAAAAACAAGTAAAAAAAGGGTCCTAGACCCTCTTGCCATCTTCTTCTCCTAATGGTGACAAAGGAGAAAAATCCAAAAGTAAGGAGACTGACAGGCGTTGAAAATTTTGTGGGAAATATGGTCATGGGGATTCTAAATGTTTTAAAAATATGGAAGCCTTAGAAGCAACGATGAAGAAGCACAATATCAGTATTGATTCTTCTTCTTTTTCTTCTCATGGACATGCACTTTTTTATTCTGGTTTTTCCTTCAATTCAACTTCTACTTCTTATGATGAGTGGTTTATTGATTATGGAGCATATTATCATATGGATAAGGATCAAGCCATATTTTATACTTTAAATGAATGTAACACCAAGAAAATATTTGTTGGTAATAATAAATATCTTAGTGTTGTAGGGTATAGAATAGTTCAAGTAGATAATGGTCATTTCAATGATGTATTATTTGTTTCAAGTCTTTCCTCCAACCTTCTATCAGTATATCAAATCACTCATTTAGGTAAAGGTAAAACCATATATTTTTCATCTCACAAAGTTTTAATTAAGGATTTAAAATATCCTAAGCATGTTTTCACAACTGGAATTGTTGATGATATTACCCAGCTATACAATTTTGACAACTTTGGGTCATCATCTTTTCCATCAATTTGTGTTTCCCGTAGCAATGAATTGAGAAAACTTTGGCATGAGTGATTTAGTCATCAAAACTATCGCATATTGCAACAACTATGTAATCAACAGATGGTGATTGTTCTTCCTTTTGTTTCTTCCAGAGATGGTGTTTGTGTCGATTGTGTTCTCGATAAATATCATTGGGACAGTTTTGAAAAGTGTGCCTCTTGGCATGCCTTGGCCCATTTTCATCTTGTTCATAGTGACTTGTGTGGTTCACTTTATTCTTTTTTTTTGGGGTGCAAGTATTTCTTAACTTTCATTGATGACTTCTCTAGACGTACTTGGGTTTACTTCTTAAAACTTAATAGTGAAGTGTTTGACAAGGTTTTGGCCCATAAGGCCCTTGTACAGAAACAATCTAGACATCAACTTCAAAGATTGTTAAGTGTTAAGGTCCTAGCCCGCACATAGGTAGATCAATGTATTCGGATGTAATAAAGGTCAATATTAATAAGACCTTTCAATAAAATAGAATAAGGTGGATGTAAGAATACCTAATAGAAGCTTCCTCTTCTAGAAGGATCTTCCTCTAGATGCTTCTCTTAATAGACATATTTAGTATAAATAAGGGTCGAGGGTATGAAAACCCTAGCTTGGATATTATTGTAACAGAGTGTTGCTCGACTGGAGGTTGCCCCCTCGAAGAGGCCTGTGAACATTTCTTTCTGAATCAAAGTGCTTTTCTATTGCTATTTTGTATATCATTACTATGTATTGTGAAGATTATGCTGGATATTTTACTGTTATTCTGCCATTTCTAGCATTTTATTTATGTTCTGCATATTTTATATATCTGGTATCTTGCAAGTGGTATCAGAGCAC
>ML836407.1:0-24836 GCA_009831015.1 Picea engelmannii | reverse complement strand
GCTCCAGGATGAGCTTCGATACAAAGGCTGCTTGTATTTAAGTAAACAATCCAAGCTCAAATCCACGGTACTTTCTGAGCTTCATGCTACACCCACAGCAGGGCACTCAGGGTTCACCAAAACATATGACCGAGTCAAACGTTATTTTTTCTGGGATGGTATGAAACAGGACATCCGTAATTTTGTGGCTGAATGTGAGGTATGTCAACGCAACAAGGGAGAAACAATCGAATCTCCAGGCACCCTCCAACCGCTTCTGATTCCCCCTGCTATTTGGAAGGATATCTCTATGGACTTTATTACAGGCTTACCCAAATCGGGGAATAAATCAGTCATAATGGTAGTGGTGGATCGCCTTTCCAAGTATGCTCATTTTTTTGCTCTTCACCACCCATTTACTGCATCCACGGTGGCTCAAATTTTCATGGATCAAGTCTTCAAGCTTCATGGCATGCCAAACTCCATTGTTTCTGATCGAGACCCAACTTTCACAAGCAATTTTTGGCAAGAACTGTTTAAGCTACAAGGCACCCAATTGCATCTCAACTCGGCTTATCATCCCCAGATAGATGGTCAAACGGAAGTCATCAATAAGTGTTTGGAAACATATCTGAGGTGCTTTGCCTATGAAAAACAACACCAGTGGGCTCAATGGTTACCCCTCGCCGAATGGTGGTACAACACTACATACCATACAGCCACTCGCATGACTCCTTTTGAAGAAGTGTATGGACAGAAGCCATCGTCAGTTCTCTCATACTTATCGGGTACCTCGAAGGTCTAGGTGGTTGACCAAACACTTACAGTCCAGGAGGATATCCTTCGTACCCTTAAATATAACTTGGTCATGGCCCAGAATAGAATGAAGCAGCAAGCAAATCAAGGTCGCTCTGAACGTCAATTTGTAGAAGGGGATCAGGTGTTTCTGCGACTCCAACCATATAAGCAAACTTCCCTCAAGGCTGAGCAGTGTCAGAAGCTAGCACCCAAATTTTATGGCCCTTACACAGTTCTCAAGCATGTGGGACAAGTCGCATATCAGTTAGCTCTTCCCAGTCAGTCGAAGCTACATCATGTTTTTCATGTTTCATGCTTGAAGAAGGTGATTGGAACCAGGTGACAAATTCAAACCAACCTTCCAGAGTTAGCTGAAGAAGGATCCATTTGGCTACAACCAGAAGCAGTTTTGGACCAGCGGGAGCGTCGCCTGCATCAGAGAACCATCAAGGAAGTGCTAGTATAGTGGAAATATATGACTCCAGTAGATGCCACTTGGGAACCAGCTACAATTATGCAGCAGTTTCCACATCTCAAGCCTTGAGGAAAAGGTTGTTTTTAAGGGGGCGGACATGTTAAGGTCCTAACATAGGTAGATCAATGTATTCGGATGTAATAAAGGTCAATATTAATAAGACCTTTCAATAAAATAGAATAAGGCGAATGTAAGAAGACCTAATAGAAGCTTCAGCTTCTAGAAGGATCTTCCTCTAGATGCTTCTCTTAATAGACATATTTAGTATAAATAAGGGTCGATGGTATGAAAACCCTAGCTTGGAGATTATTGTAACAGAGCGCTGCTCGATTGGAGGTTGTTCCCTCGAAGAGGCCTGTGAACATTGATTTCTGAATCAAAGTGCTTTTCTATTGATATTTTGTATATCATTACTGTGTATTGTGAAGATTATGTTGGATATTTTACTATTATTCTACCATTTCTAGCATTTTATTTATGTTCTGCATATTTTATATATCTGGTATCTTGCATTAAGAATAAACAATGGAGGTGAATATGTGAATAACAATTTTACAAGTTACTAAACTACACAAGGAATCCAAATGCAACACATTGTTCCATATACACCACAGCAAAATGGTGTTGCTGAGAGAACAAATCGCACATTAAAAGAAATGGCTAATTATATGATTCAATCTAAGGGATTAGGTCTTAATCATTAGGTGGAAGCCATTAACTGTGAAAATTACATAGTAAATTGCACTACCATAAAGGCTCTAAAAAATATAACACTAGAAGAAGCATGGAATGAAATTAAGCCAGATGTAAGCTACTTTTGTGTATTTGGTAGTGTAGCATGGGCTCACATCCTTGATGAGAAAAGGAAATATTTACAATGTAAAATTGAGAAGTGTGTTTATGATAGTTATTTTGAAGATGTCAAAGGTTACAAACTTCTTCAACTTCAATCTAATGAAATTATTATTAGAAGAGATGTTAAATTTGATGAAAATCTCTTGGCCATCAAGCCTAATTTGGTGTTTGTACCATCTTTGACATTTGTGTCATCTTTTGTTCTTATTTTGGTTTCATCTTCTTCACGTGATGATTGTGATGATGAATATCCACATTCACCTTCTCACCTTCCTCTAGATGATTCCGTTGAACATGAACCTGCACCAGCATCACAGCTTCCTAGATAGGTTCGTTCAACACGAGAAGCAACTAGTGATCATGTCGGTGATCCTTCATATCAGCATCAGACACATTCATAGTTCCAACAAACCTATTCTCTTTTTTCTCAAGTTTCGGAGACTTGTGATCCAAAAACATTTGCAAAAGATTTAGGTCATCCAGATTTGGACACAACAATGAATGAAGAGTATCTCTCTTTAATGGATAACGATACTTGGGATCTTGTACCTCTTTTGAAAGGAAGAAAACTTATCATATGTAAATGGGAATATAGAAATAAATATGCATCATATAAAAATGTTGAAAGACACAAGGCCTGGTTAGTTTCCAAAGGGTTCTCTCAAGTTGAAGGCATTGAATATGATAAAATGTCTCCCCTCGTAACCAAAATGAATTCCATCTGCCTTGTTCTATCCCTTGTTGCTTCACATAAGTGGGAATTCCATCAGATGGATGCTAAATATTTCTACTTGCATGGGGATTTGTAAGAAGAAATTGGAATGGAAAAACCTCCCTGCTATGTCAAGAATGACTACATCCTTGTTTTTCTCCTCGAGAAATATATTTATGGTCTTAAGCAAGCTCCTCGAGCTTAGTATGCCAAAATAGACATTTTTTTTCTTGACATAGGATTTTATAGATGTCATTCTTGTTGATGATTGCAACATCATGTGACATTCTCCAAGATATGTTCTCCTCTGTGACTGAGTTGATTCGACCTGTGAGAGCCTATGCGATGGGTGTGCCCATGTGATGGGTGTATCGTTCTCCTCTGTGAGAGTTGAGATGATGTGTTCTCCTACCTTTGTACTCTTGTGGACTCAATCGAATCAGGCTTGAGATGGTACTCTAAATGATTCTCCTATAGACTTAGTTGAGATGGAGATTTGTTGAGTATGATGTCCCTGTGGTTTAGCACAAGTGGACGTGTCCCTAGTGGCTGAGCACTAGTGGATGTGTGGATCCCTTGTTATATTTTCTAACTGTAATATTTACTTGTAACCCTAATTATGATGTAAAGGGTACAAGTCGGCCCCACCATATGTGAAAGATAATTAATGTTTATTGTAATAATTAATTATATTTCTAAGTTATTGAGGTCGGCCATGTTGTGCCAATAGACACACCTATTTTTGTGTTTGGTCTTGTATAAATAGAGGTGATTTCCCCATTGAGGAAACACACACTCGCTCACTTATCACTTGCCATTTGGAAATTTCATCAACACTTGTAAGGATGAAGTGTGCACCTCTCTTGGGCGCTAGTTTTCAAGGTAGTAGAAGCACCCTCTTGTGTGCATTAGGGTTTATGGTTGGGGGAAATTCTCTTGATAATATAGCAAAGGATTGTTGGGTTCTTCTCCCTTGTTGAGAAGGGTTTTCCCAGGATATTTCTTGTGTTCTTGTGTATGGTAATTCTTCTTGTGATATTGGTAATTGTAGCACTTGTGTATGGTGTTGTTGCATTTGTTTATGGTTCAAGTAAATGATAAATGAAATAAACCTCATTCTTGACCCTATCATAGTGAAAATTTAACATGGTATCATAGCATAGGACTTTAAATAGCCATTTCACAAGCTTTCAAAGCCAATCGTCCTCATTTCTGAAATATGTACGACCCTCCTAGGGTTTCAAGAAAAAGTGCATCCCTCTCTTTTTTTGTTGTTTCATCACCCTACAATGAAAAATTGGGGCTAAATTTGGCATGGAGTGTATGGCCTGCTTCAACGTGCCTCCAGAAAATTTCAAATTGCAATTCCGAGAATTTTGGATTTTTGGCCCTGGGGTTAATAGGGTTCCGCAATTTTCTGCAAAATTTCGGTTTTAGGGCTTCTTCAGCTCATTGAAGGAGTTTTCAATATTACCAGTTTTCTTCTGAATTTCAAGGATTATTTTTGGCAGTCATAAGTCCAACGAAACCTAAGGTTTCCATCCTAGCCTAGTTGTTAAGCTTCCTAGCCTAGTTGCTAAGGGTTTGTGGAAGAATCTGCAAACCATGAGGAACAGAACCTTGGTGGAAGATAGGATTGATGGATCAAGCGACTTCAATTCCTAGAATTCAAGACTATAGATCACCCTGGAAGAGGATGACCTATTGAGTGTGATACAAAAGGATTTACTAGAGATAGCTACCAATGAAGAGAAAGAAGAATGGAAAGAAGATGATTTCAAGGCAAGGAAGATAATCATCTACTTAGAGAAAGATTGTCCTACCAGGAAGAAAGGAAAACAACTTGCCTCCAATGTTAATGTTTATACAGAGCCACATTAGAGAGATGAAGACATCAAAGATGAAGCCTTCGTATTCATATCAGCACTCTCATGTATGGTTCCTTCTGATAATGATATTTGGTCAATTGACAGTGGTGCCTCCAGGCACATGACCGGATATAGAGATCATATGACATATCTTGTTGAGAAAGAGACCAGTCTACATGTTGTACTTGGAGACAATGGAAGATATAACTTGAAAGGGGTTGGAACTTCTACATTCCAACTAGATTCTGACATACCCCTTCAGTTGAGTGAGGTACTATATGTACCTGGGATGAAAAGGAACCTTGTCTTTGTTTCTGCCTTATAGGATAAAGGCTACAAGGTTACCTTTTCTGAAGGAAAAGTTCTTGCATGGCACAATAAATCACATATGGATTATGCCCGAGTAATTGGTGTTCGATAAAACATCTTATATAGGTTGATTGTCCAACCAGTCCAGGACATGTTACATGATATTATCAACTTGAGTGAGCTATGGCATAGGAGACTTGTTCATATTCATTTTGGGTCCCTTCCCGCTCTAGGGAATATGATAACAGGCCTTCTAGAGATACATGTTCAGCATAATGGTGTTTACAGAGGTTGTGCTCTTGGAAAGAATGTAAAGGCGTCCTTCTTGAGCAGTGATAGCAGATCCAAGGGGATCTTGGACTTGATACATTCAGATGTGTGTGGACCCATGACCGTTGCTTCATTGAATGGATATTTATACTATGTGCTCTTCATTGGCGATCACTCTTGGAAGACGTGGATTTATTTCTTGAAGACCAAGGATGGAGTCCTTGCGAGATTTCAAGAATTCAAAGCTCGGGTTGAGAATCTGACCAGGAGGAGGATCAAGGTGTTGAGATCAAATAATGGAGGACAGTACACCTCTAGGGATTTTGGTGATTTATGTATTGAGGTGGGGATCCAGAAGGAGTACACCATACCTTACAACCCTCTGAAAAAATGGGTTACAGAGAGGAAGAACAGAACCATCATTGAGGCAACCAAAGCAATGATACATGATCAGAATTTAGCTATGATTATGTGAGCAGAAGCATCCATGACAACAGTATATGTTCAGAACATGAATCCTCACCAGATTTTGAAGAACATGACTCCTCAAGAATATTTCACTGGAGTGAAGCCTGAGGTTGGACACTTCAAGATATTTTGGTGTCCAATATACTTTCATGTACCCAAGCATAAGAGAACCAATCTAGATACTTTAGGAAGAAAGGGTACATTTGTGGGATACATTGAATATTTGAATGCATACTGGATCTACATCCCTGGTAAGAGACGGATTGAGGTGAGCAGAGATGTCATATTTGAGGAAGAGATAGCTTTTCGAAGATCCAAAGAATCTCAAATGGAGATTGACAACGAGACAGTACCTTCTCCCCTTCAGCAGTTCAGAGGGAGACAGCCATTGATCCAGTTGATCTGGTTGATCCAGTTGATCTAGTTGCTCTAGTTGGTGTTCCCAGAGACATTGCAGTAGGCCATAAAAGGCCTGCCTGGGCTCAAAAAACTTTGCAGGATGTAGAGGGACGTGCATCTCCTTGAGGCACATTCCGAGAAAGAAAGAGACCAAAGATATTTTCGAGCTATGTTTCATCCATGAGCCACATCATTGATACTAAGCCTTCTTTTTATGGAGAAGAAGCAGGTCAATAGGTATGGAAATATTCCATGACAGAAGAGTATCAATCCATCATGAATAATGATGTATGGGATATTGTTTCAAGGCTAGAAGGGAAGTCTGTAGTGACTTCCAAGTGGATCTATAAGATCAAGCATGTAGCTGATGGAAGTGTCGAGAACTACAAAGCGATATTTGTAGCTAGAGGATTCTCACATGTGGAGGGAATTGATTATGAGGAGACATTTTCTCATGTATCCCAATACACTTCCATCCATACTATCATTGCATTATCTGCATCCATGGGTTGGAAACTAGATCGGATGGATGTAAAGACAGCCTTTCTCAATGGTGAGATTGAGGAATACATTTACATCGAGCAACCAGAAAGATTCATGATACATGAGTAGAAATATCATGTATGCAGGTTGAAGAAAGCCCTGTATGGACTAAAGCAAGCACCTCGTGCTTGGTATGAGAAGATGGATGGATTCCTGATGATTTTGGGCTTCGGGAAGAGTGTTTTTGATCCAAACCTATATTATAACAATGTTGGTGATGAGTGCTTGATCTTGGTCCTATACATTGATGACTTATTCCTCACCAATTTAGAAAGACTTATTGTTGAATGAAAGTGTGCATTGACTATTTAATTCGAGATGAAGGATATGGGTATGATGCACTACTTCTTGGGACTAGAAGTATGGCCGAGGACCGATGAGATTTTCATGAGTCAAGAAAAATACACAGTGGAGATATTGAAGAAATTCAGTATGACGGACTGCAAATCCATGCCTACATCAATGTTGATGGATCTGAAAAAAATGAATGAGGATTCTACTAATTCAAGTGATATCGATCCACATCTATATCGACGACTGATTGGATCATTGATGTATCTAGTTAACACCAAACCTGATATATGCTATGTAGTGAATGTACTCAGTCAGTTTATGAGTCATCTGAGACAGACTCGCTGGATAGCAGCGAAGAATGTATTGAGATATCTATGAGGCATAGTTGTATATGGCCTGAGATATACCTTCGTTGTAGACATGAGATTGTAGGGATATGTCAATGTTGATTGGGCAAGGAGCGCAGTGGACCGGAAGAGCACATCTGGCTTTTGTTTTACCTTGGGGTCTGCCATGGTTTCCTGGTGCAGTAGGAAATAGAGATCTATGGATTTGAGTACTGTAGAAGTAGAGTATATAGAATTGAGTGTGTCAGTCCACGAAGTAGTGTGGCTTCGCAAAATCCTTGCAGATTTATTTGATCATGAGATGAATTCCACCATTATTCATTATGATAACTAGAGTTGTGTGAATCTCTCTGAGAATCTAGTGTTTCATGATAAATCAAAACACATTGAGATCAAATACCATTATATCAGAGATATGGTGCAAAGAAATGTAGTACACGTGCAGTACCTTCCTACACATGAGCATATTACAGATATCTTCACCAAATTTCTTGTCAGGATGAAGTTCAAGTACTCACGTGAGAGACTTGGCCTAGTGGAGAATGCCTCCCTAGCTGAGAGGGAATGTTGATTATTGCAGCGTCATGCGACATTCTCCAAGAAATGTTCTCCTTTATGAATGAGTTGAGTCAACCTGTGAGAGACCATGTGATGGGTGTGCCCATGTAATGGGTGTATCGTTCTCCTCTGTGAGAGTTGAATCGATGTGGTCTCCTGTCTTTGTACTCTTTTGGAGTCAGTTGAGTCAAGATTGAGATGGTACTCTAGATGATTCTCCTGTGGACTCAGTTGAGATAGATATATGTTCAGTATGACGTCCCTATGGTTGAGCATAGGTGAATGTGTCCCTAGTGGTTGAGCACTAGTGGACGTGTGGATCCTTTGCTATAATGTCTAAGTGTAATATTTACTTGTAACCCTAATTATTATCTAAAGGGTACAAGTCGGCCCCACCATATGTGAAAGAAAATTAATGTTTATTGTAATAATTAATTATATTTATGAACTATTGAGTTTGACCATGTTGTGCCAATAAACACACCTATTGATGTGTCTGGTATTGTATAAATAGAGCCGATTTCCCCATTGAAGAAACACACACTCTCTCACTTGTCACTTGTCATTTGGAAATTTCAGCAACACTTGTAAGGCTGAAGTGCACACATATCTTGGGCGCTAGTTTCAAGGTAGTAGAAGCACCCTCTTGTGTGCATTAGGGTTTATGGTTGGGGGATCTTCTCTTGAGAATATAGAAAAGGATTGTTGGGTTTTTCTCGCTTGTTGAAAAGGGTTTTCCCAGAATATTTCTTGTGTTCTTGTACATGGTAATTCTTCTTGTGATCTTGGTAATTTCAGAACTTGTGTATGGTGTTGTTTCATTTGTTTATAGTTCAAGTACATGTTAAATGAAATAAACCGCATGCTTGAGCCTAGAATAGTGAAAATTCAACAATTTTGACCCAAATATCTATACTAAGAAAGTAGGAATCCATCTCATAATGCTTGTTCTTTATGTTGATGACCTTATCCTCACTGGTAGTGACCCTAAAATTTTAACCAGTGTGAAAACCAACCTTAAAAAGAAATTTGAAATAACAGACTAAGGTTATTTTCATTATTTCCTTGGCCTCCAAGTATTGCAAACCAACGAATGAATATTTCTTTCTCAGTCTAAGTATTATTGTGACCTTCTTCATCGCTTTCACATGGATGATTGTAAACCAACCCCTTCTCCCTTCCAGTCTCGAGTCAAACTTACTACCACTTGTACTTTTCATGAATTTGATGCCACTTTGTACCATTATTTAGTTGGTAGCCTCTTATATTTGAATCCTACCTATCATGATATTTTCTTTGTACTTGGTATCGTTTCCATATATATGTGAACACCCCATGAAATCTATTGGAAAGGAGCTAAAAGGATACTTTGGTATGTCCGAGGTAGATTTCAGTTCGGGATACATTACAGTTTAGGGGGTACTCCTTTATTGGTTGTTTTCACTAATTCGGATTGGGCCAGCAAACCTTATGATCGAAATTCTACTATAAATTATGTTTTCAACATTGGTTCTGGGCCTATCACTTGGGCCTATAAGAAACAACAAGTTATTTCTCTTTATTTAGCAAAAGCAGAGTATAGAGTAGCGGCTAATGCAAGTCAAGAAGCCTTGTGGTTTCAACAGATCCTTTTAGAGTTTGGCTTCCAGCAATAGCATCTGACCACCCTTCGGTGTGATAATCAGAGTGCCATCAAGCTCGCCAAATATCCATTTCAACATCATCATAACAAACACATTGAGATACACATGCACTACATCAGAAAACGCATTCATGATCGACTTATTGAAGTGTTATTTTTCCCTACAAAAGATCAAGTCGCAGACATTTTCACAAAGTCTCTTATAGAAGAGAATTTTTCCAAAATTCGATCTATGTTAGGAGTTTAGGAAGTTGTCATTAAGGGGGGATAGGCTCTAATATCTCCTTTATTCTCTTATTGTGTCACCTTCGAAAATCCTTCAATCCTATCCCAAGTTGTTCTTAAGGGGGGATGTTAGGATATTTAGACACTTAGGAGTTAGTTAGCATCAACTTGGTCTAATGTGTCATTAGGTTAAAGTGTGTTTCTTAGTTTGTTTCTTTAGTATGCATTTGTAATCTGACGGTCACGATATGTTCCCAACATAGAGTGATATAATGACTCATATTCTCCTCAATCTTAATGGCTACATTGATCTATGGATTAACACCTAATTGTTCCATGATCTCTATTTAAAGAGAATGGAGGCTCATTTGTCGATGATTGATTGTGAGAAACGCTTTGTAACATATTTTATTTTTCATTAATAAATTTCTCCAAGTGGTCGCACTGGTTGGGGTCGTGGATGTTTCCCCATAGGGGTTTTACCATGTAAAAGCATTGATGTATTGATATTTGATCCAATTGTGTGAGTGGTTATTAAAGGTGTTTGTCCCCTTTTGGAATACATTTATTTTCAAACATAGCTTAAGCAATCCAAGCACCTTGATGAGAAAAGGGTCTCATGGAGGCAGTTCAAAGCATATTCCAAGAGAAATATTTGTCAGAGAATTACTATGAAAGGAATGTGAAAGAGTTCTTTGAACTCGGGTTGGGAAGTGTGATAATGAATGAATATGAGAAGAGATTCTTTGAATTGTTGAAGTATGTGGGATTCATAAAGGATGAGAAGGTCAAAATCCAAATATTTTTTAGTCGATTACCATCCTTCTACAGTGACAAGATACAGTATGATAACCCCAACACTTTGGAGAATACCATAAGGAGAGAAACGAATATTTATGAGAAAAGAAGAGGAAGGCCAGTTTTCCAAAAAGCTATAATCCCCATTTTAATTAATTCTTAATGTAGATATAATGTATGGTTGTGGCCAAGTGATGTATATGTGAATTATATTTATGAATTTTAATAAATAAAATGCGATACCAGTTGCTAGGGTACATGGATAGATATGGGGGTTCATTAATCCACAAGAGAGGAGGGGTTTTTTTATAAATGAGTTATTTCTAAATCCTTTTCCTGATTTTAATGGCTTGAGTGAACCTTTTATTTTGTTGTTGAGTGTTCCCAACCCAATCATTGAATGCATGTAAGAGGGAGGGTGTGAGGAGTCATGTCCCATAGTTATTGGAAGCATGGGGATGAAGTAGAATCATATTAGTGAAGAGTGTAAGTAAATAAAGCAAGAAAAATAAAGGAAATTTGTATGGCCAAGGGGGAATTTTTAGACAGACATGTTTTTTGCATGGGAAATGAGAGAAAAGCAATAGAGAAGAGTGCACTAGAAATGGAAAAAAAATAGAGGGAAAATTCTAGAGAATTTTTGGAGTTGAAGACTAAAGAATCAATTTGTTAGGATTTCCAAAGAACCAAGTTGTCAGGCCGGAAAATTAAACTCATGTGAGAATTGCACTGGAGCAACAAGTTTGTTGTTGTTGATTCTTGGTAGTTTTCCTAGTAGTGAGCTCCCTTGAGTTTCTCAGTAGTCATATGCATGGTTACATGTGCCAAAGAAACCCCAATAAATGAATGGGATGCATGATGTACTAAGAGAAGTGAATGGTTACTTTCCTTGGGTTGGGAAGGAAAAGAGGAAGAGAGCTAGTGGAAAATTAGGATAGTTTTAGGAGAATGTCAGTGGGTTGTGGGATTATCTAAGTTGTGAGTGGACAATGAGAGACACCCTATTTTGTGTATTCCTAGCCCCAAATCGGGGATGAATTTTTTTTTATATTGAGAGCAGAAATTATATGGTTGGGTGGAACGTTCGTCCCAAGCAGCTTGTTGCACAACTATTTAAAAAAGATAAGTGTTTTATTTTTATTTTTATTGTGTTATGAGTTTTAATTGTTGTGTATTAATTATGTGTATGAGAATGAATGTTGTAGTGATGGGATTATTAGCTTCATTCATGTTAGTTTAGTATGTTGTAGCTACTTTTAAATTAATGGTATCAGTAAATGGATAAATATGTGTGTTTTCCTATAGCTAGTAAGCTACAGGATATGTTAGCAGAAAAATTTTAATTTTTATGAGTATTATGTATGTAATGAACCTCAATTGAGATGGGGGATGTTACAAGAATAGGAAAATCTACATATTGAATTTGGGGTTATTCACAATTGGTATTTTGACTCTAATCCTCACAATTCTAGTCGCATCTTATATAAGCGAACCCATGGAAAACCGTTTTTATCAAGATTTCCCCCCCTTCCCCACTTTTTTGGGTAAAACTGTAAAAAGAATGAGTTTTAGGGGAAACCATTGAGGCAACATTATCAAGTGCAGAAATATTCTCTCCTGAAGATGGCCACCATCAACGAATAAGAAATTTTTAATTCTATGTTACTTGTCTCCACACAAGCATTTATATCTTTAAAAAAAAACTAGCAATGCCAATGTGTGATGTTGACATGGATGAGGTGTAGGATATTGATATGGCTTCTAAGAAGGCTAGAAAATAAAAAGAACCTATCATTGAAGTGAGCCGAGGTCAAGAATGTGATCCTGAAGTAGATGTTGGTGCCCCGAGAGCAACATATGATGACACAAGATGTTGCATGGATCCTAGTATTGTCTACATATGGGGTGATATATACCAAATGTTTTGATAGGATACATATCTAGAAATTCCTCTCCTTCCTAGATGCACTAACCCAAATGAGGGAGTCTACTAGGAAATCAAACATTCCTAGTTGCACAAAGTGGTTGTGAACCTTGTCGTATTCCCTTGCGTAGAGGCCATAGCATGGATCATCAACTAAATTGATGTGGATAATGGGATGATCAGAGATATGAATGGGAAATATATTGCATCACTCTAGACCTTAATTTTATACAAATATTTCAAACTCCCTACATCATAGGTCAACCCCATTGAAGAATGGGTGCTACAATTCCCATATGACTGCAAAGAAGTGATGAAGGGTTGGTGGGCGCCCAAGAAACTATTCAAGGTGAGGAGAACAACAACTTATCCCATGATATTTCTAATGGCCCTGTACAAAATTGTTGCATCCCTCCTAATAAGACTATATGAGGTAGAAGATGAAGGGTTGGTGGGTGCCCAGGAAACTATTCAAGGTGAGGAGAACAACAACTTATCCCATGATATTGATAAGGGCCCCGTACAAAATTATTGTATCCCTCCTAATAATGCTATATGAGGTAGAAGATGCCATGAATTTCAAAGAATAATGGGTGCCACTTATATACACAGTTACTAAAACTGGCACAATGTTCAATTGAGCATTCATTATATATGGTTCTCTAGAACAAGCCATATCAGTAGCCAAACACACAATGCCTAGGACACACCCTGCATTTCACATGGATTCTTACTTTATAGACACTACATGTGTGATGCATGTCTTCCCATATATGTATTGGTAGTGGCAATTCAATGACCCCCCACTACACATATACTATCAAGACTTATGGAAGCATAAGTACCTGATTCATTATCACAAAATCTGTGAACAATTCTTGATTCCCTTATATCAATTATTATTTTGCACCCCAACACAATGTATTTCTAAAAATGAGATGCAAGAAATAAGAAAAGTAGGTGATTGGTATGTCATGGAGAAAGGGACATACATCATAGTTTCTAGGGCCACCAAATCTCCCCATTTACTCCCCGGGTTTATACCAAATAAGTTGTCTCTCCAAGAGGTTGTGTATCACACATTAGTACATAGAGTAGGAGCATCCTTAGCTTGAGACAATGAGTTACCTTGGCCCCCACTTCCCTTCTATGTGGTATCATATGTTTTTAAATATGGTAAGGAGGTAACCATAGAATAAGATCTAGCTCTATAATATCTGCAAATATAGATGGTACTACCATAATGAAGTATGGAAGGAGGAATAAATCGATAGGATGGTCATTAACTATGATGATGTCTTGTTTAGAATGGGAACCATCCCTGGGCCTAAAAAGGACAATTTAGAAAAGGATCTCCTAGAAAAAGAAAGGGAATTGGAAATAAGTTGCAGCCAAGGCAGCAGTAGAAAAGGAAATACAAGAAAGGGAAGATGTAACCAAGGCAACAGCAAAGCAATAGAAGAGAAAAAAAGAGGTCGAATCACTAAGGCTTCAACAAGAGGAAGTAGACAAGAAGAAGCAAGAGGAAGAGGAAATTAAAAAGAGGGACAAAGAACAAGAAAGAATGAGAAAAGTGTAAGAGGAAAAGATTAAACAAGAAGAAGAAGAAATGCTTAAACAAGAAGAAGAAGAAATGCTTAAACAAGAAGAAGAAGACAAGAAATATCAAGAGGAGGCACAAGATACAAACCCACTGGACATTGGTCCATCAAAGACCTTCATTGTAACTTTAGGAACTAATCTAATAGGAGGCCATTTCCCTCTTGGTGATCTTCGATTGGGTGAATTCACCCCTTCCAAATTCGACAAAGTAGCAAGTCTTGATTATTTTATTTTTTATAAAGCTAGAGGAAGGATTGTAAGGAAATCTTGCAAAAGGCTTGCAGTCCCAAGAGCACCAGCACTATCCATCACCATAGATACCCCACTCATCATGGATACTATAAAGGACCCTATATCATTAACCTCAACTGGAATGGTTTACTCACAAGCTGCAAAGAAGAACATCAGTATCATGACTCGAGAAATTGAAGAATACAAGGTGAGGATCTAGACCTCCAGCAAGAAGTCAAACATTATAAGGTTGATAGGACCAACATTAATAAGATCAAAGTTTTCACTTATGAGTTGCATGAAGAGTTAGGAACAACATTAAGGTATTTTTACACTATCATAAGAGAGTTTCGGGACTTATCATTCATATTTATTTGTTTATGTTTTTATTTAACATCTAATTGTCTGGAAGTGCAAGTAGGAATTTATAATTAACCTTTTATCTGCTTAATTATTTTTTTCTCCTAGATAGGATAGTATTAGAATTGATTTCTTTATGCACTTTGATTAATCTCATATTGTATATTTCACTTAGTATTTCCATCACCACCCCACTTATTTTAGTAATGATTTTCAGGCCAGAATCTAGAAGGGTTTCTTATCCCAAACAATGTGAGGTCTATTTTTTACTTTATACCAAGGAGTACCCCTATCTATTGAAGAGAAATTTTCCCACATCAACACTAGGTTATAGAGAACTCACTAAGGAAATTCTAGAGGGACAACAAGCTTGGTGGTGTAAAATTATCTGGAAACTAAAATGTCCCTCCAAAAATAAAATTTTGTGTGGTTGATTTTAAACAATAAGGCCTCCTACTTGGGAGGTACTTCAAAAAAAAACGTTCATGGTCCAAGATGGTGGAGCTTAGGCAAACTAGTTTATGAAACCATAAAAAATCTAATTATGTTATGTTCCTTTACTAAAGAGGTTTGGAAAAAATTGGAAGGCGTGATAGGGATTAAAAATTTATGGGAAGGAGGAGATATAGAAGAAGCCTTCATATCTCAATACTTCGGAAAGGATATAAAGAAAATAAAATCCCTTCCCCACAATGCAACCTAGGGAGATTGAATTTTGAATTGCTGGGAATTTGAGCTTATTCAAAGGAAAGGAGAGCCTCCCTCTCAAATGTGTGATTCAGTCTCTCAACATTCTAAATCCTTACCCATAGGTGGAAGAAAAGCATTCTAGACATGGACTCAAAGAAGAGGTAATAAATAAGAATATCCCCTAGGAATATTTTGATGGAGCTTTGCAAGGAAATCCTCCCAAAGGAGGTGTGGGAGGAATCTTACATCTCTCCTCCATGCATTATATATCCTTCAAAGAAGGTATTAGGAAGGAATCTAACAACTTTTGTGAATCGATGGCACTCAAATTACTTTTTCAGTTGGCTTAAGAACATAGGTTCCAGCAAATACAATTTTTTGGTGACTCTCTCTTGGTCATCAAATCGATTAGAAAGGAATGTCAAATTAAAAAATTCACCTTACAGTGCCTTTATGATGATATACAAATGCAGTTGATATCTTTCTCACATATTTCTTTGTCTCATATCTACAAGGACAGAAACAACATAGCTAATGACCTTTCCAAAGCTAGAATGTATTTGGATACAAGTATGTGAATCACATCCATCCTACAAAATTGCCACTCTATAGATATTACACATGCACCTTGGATATACAGAAATATTTTCAATTTTCATGATTGAGAACTGACCATAGATTTACTTTTTTATGATGTAACTATTTTTGAAACTTTTTGAGAAAAGAAATGGAATATTGATATATGTAATTGTTTATGTAATGTTTTGGGACAAGAAACAACTTGATGTTATAGTATAAATAAAGTAAATTAGTAAAAGAGTTTTTTCTCTAATGAATTGTTGAGCACCTTCCCTAAATGTCAGGGGGAATGTGACTATGAAATTTTGTTTATTGTTAGTTTCTCCCACCTTCCATCGGAGGAATGAAAGTGGGTGGTATAAACAAGGATCGTTCCATATCTTGATTCATGGTGGTCCTAATGAGATGGGGGTGAGAATATTTACTTCACTCACTTGAGGCATGTTCTCCTTTAATGGTGTCCATGTGATTGCTACATGTTTCGCTTGATGCATATTGATGCATGTAGTGAACTTATGGGATGTGGATAAGATTAACCCCCCCATTTTTTTTAAATCTCCTTGAGGCAAGCTCAAGGATTCTCTTGCCAAAGTATCCACATTTCTGTTGTTTTCTCGCAAGACATGGCAAAGAGAGGGGGAGTGCTTGTTTAGTTTTTGGATAAGCTTTGTTACTCTAGAGATGATTGAGGCCAGTTGGAGATCCTTCAGTTGCTCCTTAAATACAAGGGACTTGATGATGATCCATGAGTCTTCAATAATTATCAACTCCTTTATCCCAAAGTTGATGGAATTAGACATGCCTTGAAGAAGAGTGTATGTCTCTGCTTGATTATTTGTCACTATACCCAACCCCCAAACTTAGGAAGATACTTCATTTCCTTCAGGTTCTTGGATGATCTCTCATGTTGTTGATGCCCGTATATATTTCCCCATGTTAAAGTGGGTATTCTATAATATTAATGTAAAGTTGATAATCATAGCTCCCCACAAATCAGGAAAAAACATTCACATCAGTAAATATTTTTCCAATATGAATAAGATTAATTAGTGAATGTTATGTCAAATCTTGTTAGCACGATTAGATTCGATGGGCCTTGTTCTACATGGAAACCTAGGTTTGAAACCCACCACTACCTAGAGGAGACACCTAAAAATTAAACCATGCTAAGGGTTGGTGTGGCCCAGGCCAGGTGTGATCATCGGGTGATTTTGACGGCTTAAATGCCCCTGGGTCACTGTTTCTTGGCCATAGGCTGGTCCCAAAAGTCACAGACACACTAGCAAACAAAAAAACAATTGGTGAATGTTATGAGTTCTTTTTGTAGAGATCCATATTCAAACATTTAAGCAAAAAGAAATTGGTGAAATTTAAGAATTCTCTTAATAGAGAACCATGTTCAAACTCCATAGAAAACATGTAAAAGAAATGAAGTCAAAAATAGTAGTTGTGTTACTAATATAAATGTTTACCTTGACGATTTGTTACTAAGTATATTCTACCTCACACTCAAAGCATCCATTGGAAAAGGAAATTTAGGATGCATTTACATTGCATTAAAAAGTGAAGAAATTTGTATATTTGTATTAAAGTTAATTTAATACTTCTTTTCCCCTTTCTATTTTTAAGAAAGTCAAAATCAATACATAGAACATGTTAGCACTGAGATTCACTCTCGGACTACAAGAGGATAATCCCAGTACCCATCAAAATGTAAATGTATTCAAATGATTTGAGTAGGTGGATTAGTAAAACTACAGAGAGAGGAAAAGATAACAGAAGTAACTGCAGATCAGTTGGGACTGTTGGGCTATGGAGTCATAAGTATTGTGAATAATGAAGGCATTTAAACTGCCTATCAAACAAAAGGATTTATGTGTTGATGAGGAGAAACAAGACAGAATGTGTCTGAGTGATAAACTATGAAACATGGGAAAGATGACAGCATATCCTCTACCGCCTCAGGAATTCATAGATCAAAGAGATTACATGAAAAAAAGAAGAAACAATAAGTGTTTGGTGATGAACCATGAAATATGGGAAAGATGAAAGAAGCTCCTCTACCGCCTCAGGAATCCATCGATCAGAGAGATTACATCCAGACAAGAAAAATAGAACAACATGTAAACTAAGAAGTAGTTTGATACAAAAAAATCAAAGGAATATTCAATAAAATAATATTTACAATCCAAGCCCTCGGGCCTACAAACTGAAAAATACAGAGCCCTTATCCTAAAACTCTCTCAGCTCTCCAGCCTCTGAAAACCCCCCCTTTACAAAATCTCAAATTGATTTATTTATAATCAAATAAGTTCACAATTGTCAAGAGTGTGATCTGGCCATCCATTCAAAGCTTTCATTTGCACATCCTTCTATCAAACTGTGTGTGTTTCCTCCTGTCAGACGCAATTTTGGATCAGCATGGGCCTGCAAGAAGAAATTGTCCATCGTGGTACCTCGGGCTGACAGTTTTGTCTCCTCATCCATAGCTTCCAAGTTTCCCATTTATAGACTGAGTTGAGGTTCAGCTACTTGTCCTTTTTCAAATGAATACTCCTCGGGATCGGGGCGTGACTAGACGATTAGGTTGCAACCACGTGTTGCTCTTGGATTTGATGTTATATAAGCACGTGATTTCGGGGCCATCAAAGGAGGTTTGGATCCACACTACTTTTGAGCTTGCAATTCACCACCTCCTGTCATGTAGCACTTTCATTATACCATGGTTTCGATTGTGGGACCATGCAAGGATTTTAACGCTCGAGCAAGTTATGTCCCCGCAATGAAGCATGGTCGTTGATCTAGTCATGGTGCGCATTCTAGGCACCTCTGCTAATTTAGCACCCTCGCTAAAGTTTAACCTCCTACCAACACTAGGATCCTTCTAACTGTGCTTAGATATGGTGCTACTTTTAGCGCTTGGGGAATTTTGACACTGAACTATAACACCTCCTGGAGAAATATCTCCCGATGTTGGCGTAGTGGCCTAGAATCACTATGTTGATGTGTCATGAAAAGAGGGGTGACATGTGTCATGTGGAAATGAGTGAATGACGCAACCAAATGGCCAGGAATGAGTGCCATGTGCTAGCACCAGATGGATGCCACATGTCACGATTGATGAGAGTGCCATATGTCAAAACTGATGGCTGCCAAGTTCTTTGGAATTTCGGACATATAGAGATAGAATAACTCTCGAAATAGTACGGGTCCGGGTGAAATGGAAACTTGAAATGAGTTATGGAGATCTGAAGTGAGGGATGACCATTGATCTGAGGAGGACAAGCAGAAGAGATCTGTGGACATCGGGAGAAATTACTTCAGAGGAAAAAGGGAGGGTAAGTCCCATAAGGAAAAAGTCCTGAAATCCCATTAAAGTAAATCATGACCATTGATCTGAGGAGGACAAGCATCAAAGATCTATGGACTTTAGGAGAAATCACTTCGGAGGAAAACGAGAGTGGGGAAGTCGAAAATCCTAAAGCCCGAAGTCTCAAAGTGAATCTTGATTGTCCGATCTGGAGGGACATGCAGTGCTTGATCTGCAACTCCAGGGCTTTTGCCTGGTTGTTAAACCTTGTGCAACTTTGTCATTCTAAATGCATGAGAGTCATTGATATGAACTACTCCTGGGATCTTTGTCATTGAAAAATAAATATGCCTGCTTCTTGTATGTCAACTTAAAATAGACTTCTCTAAAATTTGCACTTTATGCTCATGGTTGTTTCCTGTGCAAGAAAAAGACTTGGGCAACTTGTTGTGACCCTTGAAAACTTTATGTGATAACATTTGGCTCCACAGGGGATGGCATGCTCCCTGTGAGCTGCCAAGAACAAGCAGTTTCAGTGCCTTGGCTGTTGGGTTGTGGAGTCAAGCTCAAATGCATTTTATTGAAGACAGCAGATTGATATGTACACTACTCGACTTAAAAAGAAAACAAACACACATGCTCCAGAAGGATATTATTTATGTACAATCCTAAACTAACTGATTTTTACAATGCGCTAGGTAAAAACAAACTTCCACCATAGCCACCCAAACTGTTTGGTAACATAATTATTATTTTCACTGCAAATGATCCACAAAAGGTAAGGGAAGTATGACAGGAGAATGAAAACATGTTTTGGAACACTGACAATGCCCCCAAATGATGATAAGATGAATAATTTTGCACGCTCCAATGCTTTTGGAAAACTCAGCTCCATATATAACCCTACAGGGTCATAAATTTATAATAAGGCACGCTAAACTACTAAGAAATTATCTCCTTTTCTTCGTTATTGATCACCTATTGTTTGGTGTTCTCAGAGTGTATGGGTGGATAAAGGATTGATGCAGGTTGGCTAATACCTGGTGATATTTTCTCATTTACAAGTGTTGGACAGGAGATAAGTTACACATTTAGCTCTTCCTTTTCTCCTTCATGTCCCTCCCAAGGATCATATTCATAATCATCATACACAGGAACCATGCTACGAGGTTCCAAAGAAACCATGAAAAACTTTGCTCTTTGTCATCTTCGTTGGGATATTCATCAAACGTTTGTTGTTCTTGGTCAGTATTTGAAATAACTTCTTCATCATAACCAGGGCTACCAAAAACATATGTTTCAAGAACAGAAATATCCTCTGCATTTTCTTCGTAAGAGCAGCAAACAAAATCTGCCTTCAATTTTGAAAAGCTAGGAAAAAACAGAGAGAAATCTTCCCCAGTTCTTTTAACTAGCTTATCATCTATCCCAGCTTCACAGTCAGAAGAGATATCTACTGCAGTATACACTTTCTCTTCGTCATCAGAAGTATTCAAAAGAGAGATGTTGATCTTCATGAACATTTAAAACAATAGATACATCTGATATGATACTAGACGTTTCTATGTTATTTCTATCATAGTGAATATCATTCAACACCTCTTGATCTTCATGGAAAATGATTTCTTCCACAATAAATTATTCATCACATATCTAGTTTCCATGACTAGCAGAATCTTTATGAAGCAAATAAAACTCATCACAACAATTTTCATAAATATATTTAGCTGAAAAATAATCTTTAAAAAACGAATTGAAAGCTGCATGAAAACTTGTCAAAGAGTTGATGCTTGCAATGGGAAGAGATCGACACCAATCACGAGCAATCCCCTCCAATGAATACCTGAAAAGATTAATATGAACATCTTCATGCACGATATGAAGTTGATGAATAAAATTATGAAAATCTAGCAAATGTTCAGTTGGTACCTCCCACTCCTCTCCTCAAAATTTAGGAAGGCTACTTTCCCATTCATCTCTACTAGGCTATGGATTAGGGAAACCAACTATCCTTGAAAAATCACAGAAAGCATACCTCTGAGCTAAAATCTTGTCCATTTCAAACCAGTGGAGTTTCCAATAGATTTTCGAACCATGGAGTCACCATGGTGAAAGATGAGCAGTCAGAACAATGTGTCCAGCTTCAGTTCACCATCTAAAACTGGATCTTTTCATTGTCGTTCTCCCAGGGAAGATATCTTCACTTTCGTCCCCAGAAACAATGCCATTAATGTTATCACTGAGAGTCACCCTCAGACTGCAAGAGGATAACCCAGTACCCATCAAAATGTAAATGTATTAAAATGGTTTGAGTAGGTGGATTAGTAAGACTGCAGAGAGAGGAAAAGATAACAGAAGTAACTGCAGATCAGTTGGGACCGTTGGGCTATGGATTCATAAGTATCATGAATAATGAAGGAATTTAAACTACCTATCGGACAAAAGGATTTAAGTGGTGATGAGAAGAAAGAAGACAGAATGTGTCTGAGTGATAAACTATGAAACATGGGCAAGATGACAGAAGATCCTCTACCACCTCAAGAATCCATAGATCAGAGAGATTACATCCAAACAAGAAGAAACAACAAGGGTTTGGTGATGAACCATGAAAGATGGGAAAGATGCCAGTAGATCCTCTACCGCCTCAGGAATCCATAGATCAGACAGATTACATCCAGAAAAGAAAAATAGAACAGCATGTAAACTAAGAAGACAGTCTGATAAAAACAACTCAAAGGAATCTTCAATAACATAATATTTACAATCCAAGCCCTCAGGCCTACAAACTGAAAAAATACAAAGCCCTACTCCTGAAACTCTCTCGGTTCTCCAGCCTTTGAAAACCCCCCCTTTAAAAAATCTCAAACTGATTTATTTATAATCAGATCAGTTTGCAACTTCCATGAGTGTGATTTGGACATCCATTCAAATCTTTCGTCTACGCATCCTTCTGTCAGATTGTGTGTGTTTCCTCCTGTCAAACACAAGTTCGGATCAGCATGGGCCTACAAGAATAAATCGTCCATCGTGGTACCTCGGGATGACAATTATGTCTCCTCGGCCATAGCATCCAAGTCTCCCATTTATGGACTGAGCTAAGGTTTCAGCTATCGATCCTTTTTCATTAACTGAATCCTCCTTGGGATCGGGGTGCGGCTGGACTATTAGGGGGAAACCATGTGTTGCTCTTGGATTTGACGTCATATACACACGTTATTGCAGGGCCATCAAAGGCAGTTTGGATCCACATTATTTTTTAGCCCGCAATTCACCACCTCCTACCACGTAGCACTTTCTCTATACCACGGTTTCAATTGTGGGCCCGCTCAAGGATTTTAACGCTCGAGGAAGTTGCATCCCCTCAATGAAGTGTGGTCGTTGATATAGTCATGGTCTACGATCTGGGAACCTCTACTAATTTAGCACCACCACTAAATTTTAATCGTCTACCAACACTATGATCCTTCTAACTGCACTTAGAGATGGCACTACTTTTAGCGCTTGAGGACTTTTGACGCTGAACAATAACACCTCCTGGAGGACGATCTCATGATGCTGACGTAGTGGTGTGATGTCAATATTTTGACGTGTCATGAAAAGAGGGGTGACACGTTTCATGTGGAAATGAGAAAATGACGCAACCAAATGGCCAGGAATGAGTACCACGTGTCGGCACCAGATGGATGCCACATGCCATGACTGATGAGGGTGTCATATGTCAGAACTGATGGGTGCCAAGTTCTTTGGAATTTCAGACATATAGAGATAACATAACTCTTGGAATAGTATGGGCTCGAGTGACACGGTGACCTAAAATGAATGTTGGAGATCTAAAGTGAGCGACGACCATCGATCTGAGAAGGACATGGGGATGATATTTGTGGACTTCAAGAGAAATTACTTCAGAGGAAAACAGGAGGGGAAGTCCCAAAAGGAAAAAGTCTTGAAATCCCGAAGTAAATCATGACCATTGATCTGAGGAGGAAACGCAGTAGAGATCTATGGATTTCGAGAGAAATCACTTCAGAGGAAAACGACAATGGGGAAGTCAAAACTCCTAAAGCCCAAAGTCCTGAAGTGAATCCTTAACGTCCGACCTGGAGGGACACGCGGCGCTTGATCTGCAACTTCGGGGATTTTGCATAGTCGTTAAACCTCATGCAACTTTGAAATTCTGAATGCACCAGAATCATTGATCTAAAATGCTCATGGGATCTCCACCGTTGAAAAATAAATCCGCTCGTTGCTTGTATGTCAGCTCAAAATAGAATACTTTGAAAGATGCACTTTGTGCTCATGGTTGTTTCTTGTGCAAGCAAAAGACTTGGGTGACTTGTTGTGACCCTTGAAAACTTTATGTGATAACAGAATCCATGTTATGTCATCTAAGGCATAGAACCTTGTGTGGCGGCCGTAGGCCTATCCCATCCCACTCCCCATCCCCTCTCCCGTACCCTTTTTCAGGCATCCTTTTTCAGGCTCTCGCTTTCCTTTTCTCGGCTCCCTTTCCCCGCTTCCAATCACTTCTATGGCATAGTACTCTGCACCCTCCCAGGTGAGACCTATGTGCCATCCACATGGACAAGACACATGGAGGCCTCTGACTCAGATGTTGTGGACTTTGAGGCCTCCCCCCCAAGACCCTGTGCCTTCGTATTCCAAGATGAGTTCCTGGACTCACTCCAAAACTCTCGCCTGACTTATTACACGCCCTTCCATTCACTGCTCCCTCGTGGCTCTGGCCTTCTCAATATTTCCTCCCCCTTCGTTCCACATGGAATCCCTTCATGATCTCGACCTCCCTCCGCCTAATGCATGCCCTCCTCCCCTCTCGAACCTGCATCTTTTCTTCCCTATGGAAAGGTTTTCACATATGTGAACACACAAATGAAGGAAGAGAAGGGTGATTCTGTTAAGTACCATACATCTGAATACAAAATACCACAATAGAACCAAATATATTTGAATATAATCACCCAACAATATATATGGAACAATATAGAAAACCGCCACTTTATTATATCAAAACCCTTGAGGTAGGCCAACACCATACAAGATCTTATTATGGAAGGGATCATATCTTATTCACTTTCCTCTTCGAGGGGGAAACCTCCTAATGAGATTCATCTCCAAATACAATAATTCTCTTCATATCCCATTACATTACTTGAACCCTTTTATATAGTGCTACCAACCACCTACGAACATTCTAGAGGATGAACCTTCTAGAAGTATAACCTTCTAGTAAGTCCTCTTACATTTATTATATATAAATACCATAGTGGGCCTTATTTAATACTATAGTGGACCTAGTCCACCTTACATTGAATGACCTCTACTATTATCACTATGATCCCTCTGGGCCCCCCACTACCTCTCTATCTATCTAATATTTCATCCCCTTTATGAAAGTGTCATCCTCAACACTTGTTATGAGAGTGTACAACCATATACCAGGGTCCCATGGATAAGTGTGGACCATAGTGTTGAAGTAGACTATAGAACCAGGGTCCCATGTAGAAATGAAAACCACCATGTTGAAGTATTTCAACCACCATTGTAAACCAGGGCCCCATGTCCAAGTGTTCATGTGAACTCCA
>ML836406.1:6918-27701 GCA_009831015.1 Picea engelmannii | reverse complement strand
ATTAAGTGGTCAAAGTTTATATGTCCAAGTCTCCTATGCCATAACCAGCTTTCATCATGTTTTCTTAGATGACATTCTTCTCTATTTTCTTTTAGCACATATACATTATTTTATGTCCTTATGCCTTTGGCCACCACTTGTCCTGAGTTTACAGACTTTATCTTGCAGTCCTTGGATGTGAACAAAACTTCTCATCCTCTGTCACACATTTGAATTACACTGAGAAGATTATGTTTCAGCCCATCCACAAATAGAACATCTTGGGTTTTTCCTTTTCCATTACTTAAGCTCACCATCCCTTTGCCCTTTATTTTCCCTGGAGCATCATTTCCAAAGGTTATGTTTCCTGATTTTCTTTCACTTAGAGATAGAAACTTGCCTTTGTCTCCAGTCATATGTTTGGAGCTTCCACTGTCTATATACCAAGGGTTTGTTTTTCTTTGAGTGGACAATACTAATCCACACTTGTCACTTTCCTTCTTATTCCAAAACTTGACATTTTCAGTAAGGGATTTCAAATCTGGTTCATAGTTCCTTAACCGACAGTCAATAGATTTATGTCCAAAGTTATGGTAAGTGTAGAATTCAACCTCATTATTCAATAGGTCAAACTTATTGTTGTAGTGTTGCCTACTTATTCACTGTTGATTATTTCTTGGCCTCCTTAGTTGTATGTGTCTAGACTTAATTTGGCAATTTGCAGTCTGTGAAGGATTATTACTTGATTGTATCATTCTTTGTTGCGGGAAGTATTTATTCCTTTGAAATCTTAATTGCTCATGTCTAAGTCTTAAAGAACAATTTACTGCTTTGTGACCAAAGTTAGAACAATAGAAACAATAGCCATGGAAAAATTCTTTGTACCTGGGAAATGGTTGTCTTCTTTGCGCAAATCGATTTTTTCTAGGCTGATGATGTCTTTCAACAGTGAGCGCATTACTTCTTTGTTCTACAGATTCAGTTCTGGCATCTTTTACCTTACTCGTCCTGGGCGACTGATTGTCTTCCTTTGTTCCTGCAGGTTCTTTGTTGTTATTGGTTGTACATTTGACAAACTTGATGGGTTCTTCATTTCTTGGCTTTCCACTACTTGATCCCTGTTCATAACCCAAACCAGTTTTCAACTTTGGATTCCTTTGCTGATTCAGGATGGTGGCTAATCCTTCTGAGGCTTTGATACTTGACATATTCTGATTATACAAGGCTTGAAACTTCTCCATCTCTTTCCTAGTTTTCACTACTTCTTCTTCTAATGCTTCAAATCTCGCCTTCTTTTCTGATAACTGTCGTTTTAGAATGCCTTCAATTTTCTTTGCCTCTTTTATTTCTACTTTTAGTAGGAAAAAATCTTCATCAGGTTTTTTACTTTCTTTCTCGAACTGTAACAACAATTGTCTTTTCTTTCTATTCTTGACTCTTAGTCTGTCAATCTCTTCCAGTGCACTAATCAGTTCTCCTTCCATGTCAACCACAACTTCTTCTTCATTAACACCACTCCCTGTTCTTTTATTATCATAATCCTCTTTGGCCATAAGTATGAAGTCATTTAGTTTATATTCAATAGAGGAGTCATTTTCTTCATCATCTGAAGGATCATCATCATTGTTTACGCACAGACTTTTCTTCTTAAATTTTTTCTCTTTAAAGAAATTTATGTGTTTGTACTTCTCCTCATCATCACATGTCTGATCCTTTCCATTGTGGGGACATTTATTTGCAAAATGACCTATCCTACCACAATTGAAACATTTGAAAGGCAGTTTACCTTTTTATTTGCCTGATCCCTTCTTCAATCTCTTCACAATTTTTTCTTCAATTTCATTGGGCTCATAATGCTCATTCTTGTCTACTTTAAATGATGCTTCTCTAGAGGTGGGTTTATCTTTAAATATTCTCATTTCATATGCAGTCAATGCTCCTAGAAGTTTCTCAAACTCCAAGGTTTTTAGATCATTAAGTTCTTCTATAGCAGAGACCTTCGGGTTGAACCTATTTGGGAGAGATCTCAAGATTTTCTGAACTAAAGAAGGTTCCTCAATTGTTTCACCAAGTGCCTTCATTGCATTTACCATTTATTCTACTCTCAGAAAGTATTTTCCAACAGTTTCATCTTCCTTCATCTTCAGTTGTTCAAACTGTATTCTGTAGGTTTGAAGCTTTGCATCCTTTACCTTCTCATTACCCTCATAACTGCTAATGAGTTTGTCCTACATTTCTTTGGCAGTTCCTAGGTGCATAAATTTTATGAATTCTGCTTCTGCAAGCCCACTCAAGATAACATTCATAGCCTTAGAGTTGAAGCTAAATTCTAGTTTGTCATCCTTATTAGCTAGCACAACTGGCTTTACATAACCAATATCTACCACATCCCAGACATCTGCACCTAATGCCATTATGCAGGTTCTCATTCTAACTTTCCAAAAGGCAAAGTTTGTTCCATTGAACATAGGGGCCTTATTGATTGAATTTCTTAAATGGATTGACATGTTTAAGCTCTAGGATCTACCCTTAGATAAAAGGGACCGACTCTGATACCAATTGTTGGAAAACTGAGAGGGGGGTGAATCAGTTGTTACCGTGCTTAAAAAATTATTCTTCTTTTAAAATCTTTACAAGGCACTCAATGATGATCACAATAATGCAGGGAAATAAACAATGGCACTTTCAGCATCAGTGACATATATGAGAAACACAGAGATAGATATTTCCCAAGGAAACCCATATAGGGTAAAAACCTCTTCTTCTTTATATGATAAGTATTATTTACATTCTTTACATTATCATACATATGAGAACCAACTCATTATGAGGCTACAACCTCTGGTTTTTGCAAGTTGCAACTTGCTGAGAGCACCAACTCTCTGTTTTTCTCTATCGCCCACTAGAAGGAAGCACCAACTCCCTGATTTCTCTAGCACCAACTAGAAGGAAGCACCTACTCCCTAGCTTCTCTAGAACCAACTAGATGGAAGCTACAACTCCCTGTGTTCAAGCACCCACTTTAACCTCTGAGGACACCAATCCTCCCTAGCACCTCCCTTCCACCCTAGATTATGAATATGAAATATTGAAACCTATTAAAGTGATATAGTGTTCAATAAAAACTTACCAGTCTCATCACTGTTCTGCAATATTTTTCTACTCAGACTTCCTCACTGTCTTCCAGCATGCATCCACTGCCCATTCTATTCTTCTTCCTTTTGTGCTCTGTGTGCAATTCCCATTCAATGCACCTTTTGTTTCCTATCCATTTCAGCTGCTGCACCACCCCTTTACTTCCTCACACATGAATTACTTCACCTCAGCAACAACAACCTCATCACTTCTCTGTGTCATGTACTTACAGCTTCTGTTCACCTTGTGCATGCAATGTACACAATGCCTCTGCCTGCTCACACTGTGTTCATCTCCTCCACATATCGAGTGCTCTGTATGATCATCATGGTAACCCTTCAACTTCTCTGGTGGTTTTTCCCATGCATTTAGCATCACTGGATGTCATGCTGAGATTCCTCAACCTCTCTGGCAGTCGAGACTCTTCATATTCTCTGTCTTAGACGAGCTTATCCTTTATGTTTTCAGCGACAAACTTCAATCCCCTTCCATCTGTCAATCGCCTGTATCAATAATCCTCAATCCACTGGAACATGCCTTGAGACTCTTCATCTTCTTTGGCGATCACACTCAGTCCTCTTCGAGTCCTCTGGCAAAGATCATCATTTGTTTTATTTGTTACACTGAGAAGCGCAAAAGTAGCCCTGCGATCTTGTTCTACTTCACCTGCATCGTTGGATTGAATTCATATAAACTTGCGTTTACTTCGCCATTTCGCACTTCGGCATTTTGGGATCCCTGTGGTAAATATTTCATTACACTCCATGTCCCGATCCCTAGAACTCTAAAATGGAGCTTATCTAAAATGGATCCTTCCCTTCTCATGACCATCGACGGTGACCACAGGCTATGCCAAAAGGTGCTTCATATTTCGCGATTTTATAAACTTAATTGAGTCTGATCGACAGTTGAAATCTCCATAGATCCGATGGTATAGATATTATCACGATCTCACATCTCATGAGTTTCCACACCATGCTCCGTTGACTATAAGTCAATGCAATTCCAATTGCTTTCCACTTGTCCTATGATTCGACGGTCTAGATCTAACTCTTGATTCAACGGCTCAGATCATATCATGATTTTGGGGTTCGTGACTTCGAGACTCCTATGGTAGGATCTCTTGACATCTCCATCTCCCGATTTGTGAAACTCCGAATGGGAGTTGGATCAATGGTCCACATAACCCCCTGAGATGGATGGTTGACAAGATTTCAGCGTTTCACATTTCGCGATTTCGGGACTCCTTTGGTAGGAGTTCTTTGGCAATTCAAACTCCCGACTTTGTACGCCTACTTCTCCTTGCACTTTAAAGAACGTGCAGGTTCTCCTTGATATAACAATGGTCAGATCCCTTGCTTGGATCTAACACCTGAGATCTGTCCTCCTCTTCAGCGTGCTCTTCTTGTCTACATTGAGATCTGATGACCATCGAGAATTCAGGATGGGATCCAACGATCACTGACACTTCTCCTCCCGAGATTACGCATCCTCCTTACTTGGGAGAATTTGTAAGTGTCAAAGGCCTCGAAATTTGATCTGCCTGAGATCCTGAGTACGCTATCTCTCTTGAGCTTTGGCAGTGAGTTAACCTCATCCCTGGTGCACACCTACGCACTGCATTCAACTCTGCGCTAATTCCTCCTGAGCTTACTTTGTCCTTGTTTTGCCTTCGCTGCATACTCTGATATTTCCATCAATGACAAGCACATATTGCCTGTAAATCATGCCAACCATCCTCTATACTATCTCTTCAGATCTTATCGAGCTTGCTCTGTAGCGTCTTCCCAAAATACTTCTGGTGCTCGTTTGTTACATTCTTCCTGTTGTTACACATTATTTTCATCATCCCTATGACTGTTAATGATGTAAACCTATTTGTTTCCTTCAGAGGGGTCAGTGGCCTAAGTTCCTGAAGAGAGAAGGGAGAAGAACTTTTCCTGAGAAAAGAAGTTTCATTTTCCTGTCTAAAAACCCTATAAAAAAGGAAGTTCACATGTTGCCTATGTATTAGTGTGCGAGAATGCCTGATTCTCACAGGTTGCACCATAGTTGGGTTGTGAGAGGTTCGCAGATTGCTCTATAGGCAAGGTACGAGAATGCTTACATGTGGAAAAATGAGTGTTTTCTTGAATCTTCTAGAAGGAGAAACTTCCATGGTGAGGTGGCATTTGAATGGTTTGGATCTTACTCGCTTTCATGATTTAGTGGGATCATCCTAACCTCCTCACCTTATCCTATTCAACTTATAAAAGGAGAGGAAATATCATGGAGAAAGTTAGCTTGTAGTTTGGAGCTTAGTTTGGAGCTTTGGTTAGCTTTGGAGTTTTTGGGATTAGCTTGGATTGGATTGAGCTTTGGAGATTTTTAGATTGGCTAGATGAGCCACTTTGTCAAGATAGATTGTGAATATTATCATATCTGTTCTCTCAGAATTCTTGGAGTGAAAGTGTGTGGGGAATGAAGGACAGTTGGAAGGGACCTTACGACATCAAGGCCATGGTTGTAATCTCTCTTTCACATTTAATATGATACATCAATATGATTGTTTCCTATAAAGCTTGTTGTGTTTTATTGTATGATTCCTTGATCACATACATAGGTTTATATTGAGTTTATTCTATTACTCTCACTTTGGTTGGTTGTGTTCTTCTGAAGGATCATCATTGTATGATCATTGGAATGGAGCTAGGGTGGCGATGGTGAGAGGAAGCGACATTTAAACAATATGTCACTCATCCCTCTTTAGTTAGTAAATTCAATATTTAAAACTTAAGGAAAGCGTCATGTTCTGGTGTGTTTTGTTCTAGATCTAGGTGGATCTAGGGAGATCAGTTAGTGTCTGCACCTACCGATTAGTCCAATAACAAAGTTGGTGAATCCACTGGGGACGGATTGTTTCCTAGTTAGTCTAGCTTCCCTTGCTTTGATTTCTTGTTTTCTGGTCTCTGAGTCTGTCAGAGATCCATCCAGGCTATCTGGATCTGAAAGTTCACTCAAATTTAGTCCTTTTTCAAATATTTTCTTTTTTACAGGCATTCTCACACTGTACCTATTAGCGTCAGAAGTCACCCCTGGATTGCTTGTAGGAGCAGAGCCCAACGCCCATCAGTTTTATTTCACGATTTGTTTAATGGGGTGATCGAATGGATAAGGACTCAAGAAGATATAGCTTTAACTCAAGAAATCGGGCCTGGTATGTAGACAGCAAGGGAGGTCTTGATCCAACCTCTGTCAGTAAATGATCAAAGGGTGGTAGATGGAAGAATTGTGAGAAGGGTGAGCAAGACTACCTTGGGCGACAGGCCTTCAGAAGCTTGAGGATGAAAAACTTAGAAGCCAAGATCCTCTTGGTCCAGAGCTTCAAGGAGCTTCAGGGTGACTTGACTAGATCCTCCAATTCCAAGTCATTCATCGCTAATAAAATCACAGGAACCGATTAGAAACGATACAATTGTTACAGTGATCCAATCTACATCATCCTCCAATTCTGAGCTATTCTAACACAGTAAACAAAGAGATGGAAAAGAGGATGACATCCATAAAGTAAGAAGTCTCCAATGCCATATGAATTAACCAGAGCAACCAATGCTTCATCAAAACTTTACAATCGGGAGCCTTTCTCAACCATTGATAGATTACAAAATACAAACACTGATTTTATATACTCTAAGGAATTCACCTAACATCGACGTGCTCAGTCATTCAAGGCTTGGTGTCCCTTCAGCCAAATTCGGACAGATATTCCTCGTCAGATGCCACTTTAACTGCACATGGCTCCTGCAAAGGGAGTAGCTGAGCCATTAAGTGCCGAGCTAGCGTGTGTAGACCTCCCCCAACTAGTCGAGAACCCGACATGGCGTTTTTGGAAAAAAGGGTACACAGGACCCTCTCGAGAAGACTGCTTGCCAGACCCTCCATACCTCACACTTAATGAATGAGGAGAGGTTTCAACCATCCCTTCTTTCCTTCATTTACTCCAAGTGAAGACCAGGATCGAGGTCAAATCCGATGGCACCTGGAGATCGCGGTGATCCCTTCTGTGAATGAACACGATGCCTTTGGCCCTTCTTGTGCAGCTCTTTTCTTTCCCAAGTGACCACGGGTTGTGACCCTGTGTTTACTCTCAAAGGTGCTTTCGACATTCATGAATAGGAAGGGGCTGATTCCTGCTTCCTAAAATCATGATGAGTGAAACACCGAGGTGGATTAATCTGGTGCCATGCATCCCTCTAGATCTGACGGTCCTGAATTCACCTAGTGATGCTGTGGGCCCGAGTCCTGGACACTCTTGACACCTCACACATCGGGAATATGACGGAGCTGCTCCTTGCACCTTGAAATCGCAACGGGAAAAATGGGGATGAGCCTAATCGCGCGCTAGGTGTCTCCCATGGATAAACAGCTGAGATCTCTTTGTGATCCTGCGGGCCTGACTTTGGGTGCCTTCGGGGTTCGGGGTTTTGAGATATAGGACAACATGGAACCTTTGCCCTTCGAACTCCTGAATGTCGAAACACCGAAACGACTAGATCTCGCGCCACGCGTCCTCTGGATGGACGACTGCTATCCTTCCCTGCACACAATATGGCCGTTATCCATTGCGCTAACCCCAGCGCAAATCTGCTAGCTGTGATTTTCTGCCAACCGTTGATCTGCTCCTATGGATGGATCCTAACCATTGAAAATATGATCTTGCCCACTTACTTGCTTGGAAGCCAAAAACGAGATTTTTCCATGCTGCGCTCGGGTGCTTCTCGCGCCACTCACAGACCTGAATGCTCTTGTGCCTCGGATGAGAAATGTTACTAACATTAGGCTCCATAGGGGATAGAGTCGTCCCTATGATTCTCTAAGGATTCATTTTGTAGTTTCAGTGCCTTGTTGTTGGGCTATGGGGTCATTTACTATGTCAAACAACAAAAATAAACTAGGAACCAAAAGGACAATATTTACAAACAAAGGAGCCATCGAAGGCTCAGACAAAACATTTCTTCAGAAAATGCCCATTTACTGGGTTGTTGAAAACTTCTTCACCCTCCAAATCCTGCAGTTGGTACGTGTTATTTGAGAAAACCTCAGAGATTTTGAAGGGCCCGATCCACAGGGCTTCAAATTTTCAATTCTTGCCCTTATATTGTTTAGGAGCATCCCATTTCAGTACCAAGTCTCCTATCCGAAATTCTTCCTTCATGTATTTCTTATAAAAAACCTGCTTGATCCTTTGCTGATGGTCCTGAATTCTGTCCATTACCTGCTCCTTGGCCTGCTGGACCTCCACTAGCTAATGAATTCTTTTGATCATGTCATCAGGCTCCTCTTGATGATCCTAGAGGAATTTTTCTAGAGGAATGGCTAAATGAGAAGGAAAAACAACCTTTATTCCATAGACTAATTGGAAAGGAGAGACACCTATAGATCTCTTCGTGGTTGCTCGATCGACCCATAGAGAAAATTTCAATCTTGAATTCTAGGCTTTCTTGATGTCTTCCAACAATCTTTTGATGATCCTTATCAGGATTTTGTTGGAGGACTTTGATAAACCATTTCCCTGGGGATAGTATGGGGTGGAGTGAATCAGTTTGATCCCAAATTTCTCATAGAACTTGGCTAACATCTCAGCCCTGAAAGCAGTTGCATCATCACAATCTTACTTGGGCAGTCGAACCTTGTGATGAGGTCTTCCAGGAACCCAATGATTACCTTGTGGGAAGCACTCCTGGTGGGGATAGCTTCAATCCACTTGGTGAAGAAATCTGTAGTAGTGAGGATCCATCTGTGTTTCCCACTGGAAGTAGGGTGGATTTATCCAATAAAGTCTAGGCCCCATTGTTGGAAAGGTCCTGCAACAACTACAATCTTTAAAGGCAAAGATTTGAGCTGTTGCTTTCCTAAAAATCTTTGGCATGGGATACATTCTCTAACTTCTCTACAAACATCGGTGAACAAGGTGGGCCAGTAGTATCCGGCTCTGAGAATTTTGTGAGTTTTGGTCTTCTAGAAATGGTGCCCTCTGCATAAGCCACTGTGAAATTCAACCATGATCCTGTCGGCCTCTTGAGGATCTACACATTTCAAAAGCAACCCTAGGGGGTCTTTCCAATATAAAACTTGATTGATGAGGCAGTATCTGACTTCCTTGAGCTTCAGAGCTCTTGCTTTGTTTCTTTGCAGGCCGTTTGGAGGCCACAACTCTTGCAGAAAGTATATGACATTCTTATACCAAGGACATCGAGCCAATGGGGCTCCTTTTGAGGGTCTCCTTCAGACAGTCAACTCTGCTGAATTCCTGAGCATTCACTAATTAAAATTACCCCTAAGGCTTGGCAATTGGCTTCAGCCAACAACTTGTCTAAACCTTGACCTTTGATCAATTTGGTAGGATTTATTTCCAGGTCAAACTCTAGAATATTGGCTATCCACTTACTCCTCCTCCCGTCTATGTCAGGCTGAATAAGAATGTCTTTAACAACAGCTGAGGGGACATAGGCAATGATTTTTTACTGCAGGACATAGATTCTAAATGCCTTGAGGGCCTTTACCAGGGCATAGGTCTGCTTCTCCATAGTGTCATACCTGACTTCGACATCCCTCAATGCTTGTCTAAAATAGGAAGTAGGTTGCTCTAGCCCATCCTTGTTTGTCTGTAATAAAACAGTGGCTATCGTATCAGGTGAAGCAAAGGAGAAAATAAGGAAATCCTTTGAGTAATCGGGACTGATAAGCACGGGGGCTTCGGACAGGGCCTTCTTTATTTTCTCAAAGGAATTTCGCGATTTAGAAGTCCACCTCACTTCATTCCCTTTCCTTAACATGGTTGTTATAAGCTTTACCTCCTCAACAAAGTTAGGCACAAACCTCCTCAGAAAATTAATCTTACCAAGGAACGATTAGACCTCCTTCTTAGACCTCGGGACTGATAAGGCTTGTATTGCCTCAACTCTGCTAGGATCGATCCTGACTCCTTCCACTGATACTATGTGGCCTAGTAACTTTCCCTCCTGCATGGTGAACATAGATTTCTTAGGGTTTAATGAAATGCCGAAACTCCTGCATTTTAGGAAAATCTTCCTGAGATGACAACAATGCTCCTTATCAGATTTTGAAAATACTGTGATGTCATCCAGATAGACGACCACAAATTTATCCTTTTCCCCAATGAAAGATATGCCCATGGCACGTTGGAACATTGCCCCTACATTCATCAATCCAAAAGGCATCTTGGCATACATGAATGTGACCCATGGAGTGGTGAATGTCGTCTTTTCCCTGTCCTCAGGCAGAAAAAATAATTGATTATAGCCGGAGAAGCCATCGATCATGGATATTTTGGATGCTCCTATTACCTGCTATAGTATATGTTCCATCTTTGGTAAGGGGTAGTTATCCTTCCGTGAGCTCCTGTTTAGATTTCTGAAGTCTACACAGAGTCTGATTTCTCCACTCTTTTAACTCACTGGTACCAAGTTGGCCACCCACTCTGAATATCTCAGTGGTACAATGATCTGAGCTTGAAGCAACTTCTTCACTTCCCTCTCCATAATAGGCAGCAACATAGGATTGATCTGTCTTAGCTTCTGCCTAAAGGGTTTGGCTTCCCCTTTCAATGGTATTTTATGCTCGATGACATAAGTGTCATATGTTTTGAGGTCTTCGTAGGTCGAGGCGAAAACATCAACAAATTCCCTTAAAAGTCCAATGTATTTAGACCTCTTCTCCTCTGTCAGACTTCTTGACAATTTGACAAGATTGGGCTCACTCTTGGTGCCAATGTTGCACTGAATAGTACCAGTGTCATCCTCCGAGATTTTCCCCTTTAATGACACATCATTTTTATCAAAAAGCCTTTCCAAAGAAACCATCCCTCTTGGAAAATGATTGTTGGGCAGCTGCACAATGTTACGCTCCACAATATTATTCAGAAAATTCCCCCCATCAAGATTCTCTTCAGAGGCAGAGTCTTGGTCGATATGCATCTATGAAAATTCTTCGACAACCTCCAAGAATTTCTTGATCTTGAGATCATCCTCGAATACCTTCCAATGTTTTACGTTGTCAGGTATGGAGGGCATGTATTTTACTTCTACATCATATCTGAATTTGGGCAGCAAGGGTACGTTGAAATTGCTTGCTGACATAGCCAAGGAATATGCCGCTGTGTTCTCCTCTCTTTGGATGAAATAAACATTAAATGCTAAGAAGAAACTGTCAATTAGGTCCCATACCTCATTTCTGTAACTCTTGAGTCGAGGATTCTTATCCTGATAAGCATTTTTGATCTGTTGGACCACCAACTCTGCATCACCAAACACTGCTACCTTCTGAATTCCCATTTCCCTCGCAACTCTTAATCCTATAACAAGAGCTTCATACTCTGCCACGTTGTTGGTAGCTTCAAATTCTAGTTTGTATGACAGAGATATGGTTTCTTGAGCAGGTGACACAAAAACCACCCCAGCTCCAGCGCCTTCCCTAGAAGAGGCTCCATCAAAGAACATTTTCTAGATGGGGGTGATGGAGGGAGGAAATTTAGGGGAAATGGTTGGCTTCTTTCTAAGTTTCAGAGGAGGCTCAGGAGAATAAGTGATTTGTAGTACACTGGAACCTAAATCAGTGTCCAAGGAGAAAATTGGATGGTTGGTAGGGTTGGCCTCATCACTGATTATATAGGCCAGTTGGGCTTCCTTGTATAGCCTCCTATGTTCTCCTCCAAACACTGGGATAGTAGCATATGTGAGGTCCATCTGCAAAGTCCCCCCCAGTCTCTTTATCCAAGACCTTGATAACAACATACCAAACTTGGGGGGGACATCAGCCACTACAATATCCATGACCACACTTTTCATGGGCAACTGAAATAAGGTCACGACCAGGTATTTGATAACTCCTAGACATTGAAATTTTCTGGAGTCAAAGGAATAGAGGTCATGATAGGCTCGGGTGACTTCCAGCCCTAACTCTGCCATGACAGTTTTGGGCATGAGGTTGTGAGAAGCCCCCGAAACCATCAGGCAGTTGTGCAATACCTTGTCATGTATGTTCAAGGAAGTGTAGAAGGGAGGGGATGAGTTGTTCCTGTCTTCTGCCATAGGACCTAGAATAATTGCAGGCTTTTCATCTTACAAATTGATGGAGTCTGTGGGAAGGCATGAGATCTCAGACTGTAAAATCTTAGAGAAGCGTTTCTTGAACCCTTCATGTTTGATCAACTCGATCAGGGGCAGAGGGATTCTGATCTTTTGAATTTCATGCTCAAAATTAAAAGAATATGTAAGCTTTGGGATTTCTCTTATTTCGGGAACATGACTCTGGACTATGGGAGAGAGGGGTTGGTGCTTCTTACCTCTGTGACTATCTGCTACTTCATTAGTAGGTTTCTTTGTTCTAGTGGACTGCTCAGGGACATTAGGTGCTACTATCTTTTTCTTAGACCTCAGATCATACCTGCCTTGGCTACCACTAGCCTTGTTTTCCTTGCTCAGTTCATTTAGCTGACTGTCCATGAGAGACTCCTCATATGTTGATTGATTCAAGTGAGGAAAAGGAGGGGTGTCTTCGAAGAAATGGATTTCGGAATCAAGCTCATCTGTTTCCCCTTCTTCTCCCTCGGCCACAAAATTGTTTTGAAAAGGGGCCTAAATCTTTTGGTCTTCTTTGTCTCTTCCCCTCTGCACAGTCGGGGAAGCAATATTGTTTGGCCTCCTAAAACCTCCTTTGATTTTGGTGTTTTGAGGGCCCTTGTATGCTTGTCTCTCCTCCACCTTCATCCTCTCCATCTCTGCAGATAGAGACTTCACCATCTTGGTCATTTCATCTACTTGAGGGTGGGGCACCGATGGGCCAGAAGTTGAGGTTTCAGATCTTCCCTTTCTCCTGTCTACGTCAATCTTGTTCCTCAGTCTATCAGCTGCCAATACATTTGATTCCACCTCTATGGCTGCATCTTGCATTTGAGCTAAGGAGGTGGCTCTTCTTTCTCTCAACAAAAGACAGAAATCGGGGCCAAACGCACTAGCATAAGAAATCTTGGCTGAGGCTTCTGAGGGTTTTATTTCGGCAAGAATTTTATTATACATCTTATTGAATATTTTGGAGAAGTCAGAGACAGAATCTCCTTCCATCTTCTTCAAAGACCCGAACTCAGTCATGTAATACATGAAATCCTTCCTATCGCCCCACTTCCTCAGGAAAGCACTATCCAGGGCTTCGATCCCAGCAATAGATCCCGGGGCCAATCCTCTAAACCACTTTCTCACCTCACCATCTAGGATCTAGATGAAGACTCTCATCCAGACATCTTCATTTTCAATGTTTAGGTTGTCTGCATAATTGTAGAAAGCAGCCAGGTGCTCTTCCGCATTTATGTCTCCTTCTCCAGTGAACTTGGGCATATACTTCAAGTAATCTCCAGCTGGGAGAGGATTCATAGGATGGGGTAGGATTAATGGAGCATATCTGGCAGCGACTATGGAATCCATTCTATTTAGAGGGGGATTAGCACCCGCCATAGGAATATTAGGTAGAGGAGAACTTGGAGGAGAAGGAGTTCATGAAGGGGCTACTAGGAATGAGTCTCGAAGTGGAACGGGAAACAAAAGGGGATTTAAAGAAAAGGCTAACGGGTTCAAATCAGCAGATGATCCTCTTTTTGTAGGAGTGGTAACAGTAACAAGAGGAGGAGTGGGGAAATATTTTGTAGTCCTAGGCCTACGCCAAGGTACATATTCAGAGGAGAGGGGAGTGACAAGGATTTCTCCCTCCAATACTAGACCGGGAGGGGAAAACTCAGCAGGAACACTCCCAAAATTCAGAAAATGGGAAACCTTTGAAGGAGGTCTGTTAAGAAATCGAGGGGGAGAAAATGGAGTCCCTACAGAAGGAGATGTCAGATTACCTGGTTCGATGGTGGAAGCTTCTTCTTCAGATGCCTTTCCTTTTCTGAGAACCACCTCTGGGTCCGTTTCAGGTGTAGCCAAAGGCAGTTGTGGATGAGACCGCGTGTGTCTGCCTCTGAAAGCCACAATTAACACGGCAGGTTCACCACAGTGGAGTCGTCACAATGGAGTCACCAGGTGCACAGTAGAAATCTTTAAAGGCTCTGATATCTGATGCATCTTCAGAATCATAGGCACAATGTCATTCAATCCTGGGGAAAATTTTCAACTTCGTCCTTGGCAATGGCACCAGAAATGTTAGCGTCAGAAGTCACCCCTAGATTGCTTGCAGGAGCAGAGCCCAACGCCCATCAGTTTTATGTCACGATTTGGTTAGTGGGGTGATCGAATGGATAAGGACTCAAGAAGATATAGCTTTAACTCAGGAAACTGGGCCTAGTATGTAGACAACAAGGGAGGTCTTGATCCAACTTCTGCCAGTAAATGATCAAAGGGTGGTAGATGGAAGACTTGTAAGAAGGGTGAGCAAGACTACCTCGGGAGACAGGCCTTCAGAAGCTTGAGGATGAAAAAATCAGAAGCCAAGATACTCTTGGTCTAGAGCTTCAAGGAACTGAAGGGTGACTTGAATGGATCCTCCAATTCCAAGTCATTCAGCGCTAAGAAAATCATAGGAACCGATTAGAAATTATACAATTATTACAGTGATCCAACCTACATCATCCTATAACAACTATAACTCGACTGGATCCTCCAATTCCGAGCTTTTCTAACACAATAAACAAAGAGATGGAAAAGAGGCTGACATCCATACAGTAAGAAGTCTCAAATTCCATATACATTAGCCAGAGCGACCAGCGCTTCATCAAAACTTTACAATCGGGAGCCTTGCTCAACCATCGATAGATTACAAAATACAAAGACTGAGTTTATATACTCTGAGAAATTCGCCTAACATCGGTGTTTGCACCCAATTCATCACTTGATGAGCAAATTAAGAGTGATTACATGCCCAGTTGGGCTCTGCTAGGCATGACAGTTGTGAAGTAAAAGGTTAGAAAGAGAAACAACAGAGTTATAAACAAAAATCAAACTAAAACTAATAAAAACTATGAGCATATAAAACAAATGAAAAATAGAGACAAATGGACCAATATCACCAATGTATAATATGATCTATTGATGAAATCCAAAGGCACAAAGAAGAAAGGGGACTTGGGTCCCTTCTTTCTCCAATGGAAGGCTCTTGAGGCCCTCAAAGCTTGCTCTCCTTACAATGAAAATATGAAAATGTGGGTGAAAGAACTCCAAGCCTATTCACTCAAGTGAGGGGTGAATAGCTCTATGAAATGCAGCTTGTAATGTTTATTGCCAAAGAATGGGTCCTTAGCAATCTTAGCAGCATAACAGTATGAAGAATTCCTTGAGAAAATGGTGGTTATTCATGGTTTTTTATAGCCCAGCATTGGGATATTATGTAACCTCTTTTGAATTTCAAAAGGGGCTCTTTAGGGCTCAATTAGGTCTTTGACCAGCCCACCATGAGGATTGAGCTCGGATTTGATGTTAAATCGGATTGCGAGCTGATCCATTAGTGGTTGGGAGGGAGACCAATTTCAATAAATGCGTCGTTTAGTAGGCACGCGGATTTTTCGCCCAACAGCTGCGCCTTGTGCACATATGCGCGCTTTGTACGTTTCTGTTACGTGCATGCGCGCGCACACCCAGATGATGTAAAGCGCCTTTCAAATTTTTGGTCATTTGTATAGTTTTTTTACCCTTTTGCAATGCTGAGGAATTAATCTTGTGCCATGAATGACTTTTTCCTGTTTTGACGATGCGGAGTTCTTGTCGCCATGTGCGGACGAAATTTCAGTGATAACAGATGCCCCCTGATGGATGAGGTTAGGAGCATACGTATAGCCGAAATCCATCAATGTTTCTTTTACTGAGAATGGTTTTGTAAGGGAGAGAAAGAATGGGACCGTGTAGAGCAATCCTTTGGAGAAGAAAGGAACCTGGAGAGTCTGACCTTCTACAAGGTGTGTAACAATAGATAACTGTGTACAAACGAGGCGGGCATGCCCCATGCTCGTATGATGTAACTCTAAAAATATATGACGAAAATGTTGGTGTAGACAACTGCAATGCCCTCGGGGGCGGAATGATAAAGGCAGAAGACAATTCTGCAAAGGAACATACTCTGAACCATAGGTAATGGTCACGGAAATAAACAACGACGGTGATGTGGGCATTGGTGGCCCTACCAAGTTCATAGGTCTTCGGCAACTGATAATAAAAACTACAATAGTCGCAAAGTAAGACCCACCGCAACATGAGAAAGTGTTGGCGTCGAATGTTATGGGGGTAAACGACATCAGGGAGCAATGGTGATTCCCCCTGTGCCGTCCGATATCTCTCATTGAATGGAAAATGAGAATCAAGATATTGTCGCCCTTTTGGAAAAGTGTGCTAATGTCGACAAAAGGAGGATGCGACTCCTAGAAGAAAAGGGCTTCACGGAATCTACTGTGGTGAGGAAGTGGCAGAGGTACATGGACGAAGTCAAGAAGTGTGAAGACTCAAGACTGCCCTTGGTTGGAGAATGTATGAGACAAACAGTGGCCGCAACCGTGTGACAAGGTCGAGTGTCAGGGGGACGCCAAGACCGAGGATAAGTTGTGCCAGAGGCGGAACAAGGTGAAAAAATTCAGAGGGTTTAGGTAAGTGATCTGGGTAGTACTCTAAAGATATAGACGATGTCAGCGAGGGTGAATGAGGAGTAATGCTCCAACCAAGGGTGACATGGGTTGCGTGTGGCCAAAAGGAAAGTAGGTCGCCAACAGTGACGACAAAAGTAAAGACTGGAAATAAAAGGCGTTTGTACAATAAATAATGAATAAATGTGGGAAAGATGTACAAATACATAAACGGGTGCCCCAGTGTGAAATGAGTGCCCCAGGGAGGGCAAAAATTTCTTGAGAAACTGATGAAGGGTGAGGGCCCCATTGGTGAGTTTTTGTATGAGGTAGGTGAAATGGAGATAGGTTCGCAGATGGGAAAACTGATGGTGGATGAAATGGTGGGTTCATGATCCTGCGAAGGTGCAGGTAAAAAAGAATATAACCATAAAGTGATGTGCTGGGAGTCCATATGGGAAGCTAGCAAAATGAGGAGGAGAAGTATGTGGTTAATTTGCAACATGATGAAAGACTAGCAGGAATCCCATCCCTAGAGGGTAATGAAGAACAACATGAGTGTCAAAAAGTTCCAAAAGGTGCTATGATTGGGACAACTCATGTGGGTGAGAATGCTACCAGATGACAGTACTAAAGATGCAACTGGAGGTGTGAGTACTGCAGAGCCAGGAATGGGTATCTTAAAGGCCAATATCAGAGGGTGTGACTGGAAATGTAAATGCAATACAGCGGGAGACACTACATGCCAGTGTTGAGTATATACCTGAAGAAGTGATGTGGAGAGATGTTGATCAAGTACCTGCACATAGAACAACCAAATACCCAATGTGAACAATATCTGAAGAGAATCAAAGATATGAGCGTATATTTAACAAATGTGACTATGCGCATGCGTACCTGACCATGATATGGAAAAAAGGTGCCCCGGGGCCTAGGATGAAAAGTGACCCAGGGACAGTCGTGATGTAGGTGGCGGGACGCTGATCCCGTGGCTGAAGACGGTTTTATATGCAGCGATTTCCTGAGGAGTGCAAGCAACTCCAATGATGATTTCTTCGATGATGCCCGGTTTAATGGAAATGTCGATTTTGATGGTGGGGGAAATGTTGTCCATATTACCTTCTTCAAAAGCATCGGGTGAAGGAATAGGATTGTTGAACCAATCGATAGTCCCTGATGGGATAAAATCTTTGGTTTTGACCACGTAAATGGGATTGTGGCTAGGAGGCATGAGGGCTTCCTACGGAATGAAGAGTGCACGATGATGGAGTTCTTCCCAGGGAGAGTCCGGGCTTTGCATCTCTTCCAGTATGTCTTCGTCACATTGAAAATGACAGGAATATAATGGATCTTGAGGAGTGATATCAGCTCTAGTGTGATTTCCCCCTGCTGGTGAAGCAAGGGGAGAGGTGCGAGCAGATGGTGAGGGTTCGCTCGTCATGAACCATATGTTGAAGCACTGAGGGGTACCCGTGGTGGTTAGATGAATAATCTCCACAGGGGAATGCGCAGGAGAGTTGGGAGGGTTACGGGGTAAATCCTCATATACGCCATCTAATAACCAAGGAGGTGTTGGGAGTGCCTCGGGTTCTGTAGAAATGACGTGGAGATCTGCTTGTGGTGAAGTAAGGTCAATTAGTGCCCCTGCGGGTTGGTGCAGCCGGGCCAACTGACGTTGCCTATATTCTACGATCATAGGACATTGGTAGGTAAAATGAGACAATGAATCACAAAGGGAGCAAGGGCATCTCATGCGTTCATTGACTGAAGTAGTGACATAGCGAATGTCAGTGAGTGGTGTTGTGTATGACGTGGCATGGCGTGGGTTGTTCTGAAAGTCTTGGCTTATGATAGCCAGTGCCTGCCAGAAACATGGTAGTGTTGGACAATGATGGGTGTAATGGCCATACTCAGAACAAATGGCACACACGAACTTGGTCTTCAACCCTTTACTACTGGAAGGTTGAGTGGTAGCAGTAGTAATGGGTGGTGCGGGGGTTGGATTGGGGGGAATCAAATTCCTTAATTCTGGTAGTGATGGGAAGTTGTTGGTTTGGTGACCCTCTTTGTCACACAAGGCGCAAGGTGGTGGAATGCGCGGAGGAAGTGGAGCTATGGGCTCCTTCTTCTGTCGCCTACCCCCGGCTGTAGCAGGGGGGGTAGGGAGTATGGGGTTAGTGGGAGTGATGACAGCAATCGTCATGGGGATTCCTTCCTGTGGGTGAGGGACCATCTCAGGTGGATGTAAGTACCACACTGAGATGGCTAACACCATATTGGGTAGTGTGAGCGTTGCAGCTACCTGGAAAGCTTCTATACCAGGTGGAGGGTAAAAGAAGGGAATTTGAGTGAGGGGTCGGGGAACTGTCTCCCAAATGGGACTAGGCCCTTGAGGGGATGTGGATTCATGGATCGTGGGTGTCGACGAATGCGCAGGAGGCTCCTGTGGGAGTGGTGTTGCGACTGTTGAGACGTCAGGAATGACGGAAGCCTCCTGAGGAGGATGAGCATCCATGGTACGTCCCTAACAAGGATGGATCTTTGAAAATCCCAGGACCCATATTGATGAGTGGATATACATCTTTGTTGGTGTGAATAAGAGGAAGAATGTTATCGATATTGGCAGATGGTTAGGCTCGTAATGCGAGACTTGGTCAATGGTCACAATATTCCTGTTGTGAGGGAACATGATTGTCCTAAAGACTGATGATGCTACTGCCTTCATAGCATACATGTAGGTACGGCCAAACAAGATATTGTAATCGAGTTGAGAGTCGATAACTTCAATGTCAATGAGAATGGTTTTTCCCCCTAGTTCTACGGGGACATTTTGGAAGATCCCTTCAGGGGACGATGGTGTCTCGTCATAAGCTTGCAATGTGATGGCAGAGGGTAAGAGGTCCGGGGAACCAAGTTTCTGCCATACTGTTTTGGACATGATGCAGGTAGATGCCCCTTCATCGATGATACACTGATGGACGGTGATGTTTCGTATTTTGACTGGTATTTGAATAGCAACTGCGGCGGGAAGACGTAGTTCGCAGCTATCAAGGTCAAAAGTGATGAGCCTAGTATCGGCAGGGTCGACTGCCCCCAAGGTGGAAAGTAATGATTTCCGCTGCGTTGGACAAGTCTGGAGGACTTCCAAAACTGACATGGCAGTCGGGGATTGCGCTAAGTCATCTACCAAGCTATAGTTATGTGTTGCCCTAGCCTGTGGGTTGTGAACATTCCTGCGCAAGGGAATGCGAGGGATGCATAGTGGTGGTTCGGTGGCAGGGTGGGGGATCACCAACGGAGGTCCTGTCGGTGTTGGGTTTGTCTCTGAAGAGATGGGAGTAGACTCAACTATTGTAGGATACTGACGATTGCGTGTTTGCAAAAGAATTTCTTCCTCACTGGTGAGGAGAATTGTTCGCTCTGCTGGATTGTTGGGATTATGGTATTGGCCCACCTGAGGTGGGGGATGATGTGTGTCCTGATGGGTATTTATGACACCTTGATGTGGGATAGGATTTTGCAGCACGGCGGGAGGGGGTTGTTGCACATATTTTTGTTGTGCCTGCTGTGGCGCAGGTTGCACTGGGGAGGGGGGAAGGCTCCCGGAGTCTTTCAACCTCTTGAAATCAGGGATCCGGGGGAAATGGTGAGTGTAATGATCATACACACCACAAAGAGCACAAGGGTGGATGGTTTTAACAGTATTCTGCCCTTAGCGTTTGTTTTTATTGCCCCGCTGGGGGTTTTGGTTCCCTTGGTTTGGGTTTCCCCCAGTGGGTGGGTGCTGTGGTGGTTGATTCCCACCTTGACCAGGATTGTTGTTATTCCCGTTCCTTCCTTTCTTCTTGGAATTGTTCGAAGGGTGAGTTGGGTTGGCTGTGTTCATTTGTTCAAAATTTTGGTATTGTTGAGCAGCCGAGGGTTGAACAAAATTTACCCCCGCATGGGGATGTGGGGGAGCCATGGGTTGTGGAGGACCAGGAAAGGGAAAGTATGGATTTTGTGGTGGTACCGATCCATAGGGTACATAGGAAGGCATCGTTCTTTCACTAGTACTATAAGATGATGTTGAGGG
>ML836405.1:47138-60967 GCA_009831015.1 Picea engelmannii | reverse complement strand
TACTCCAGATGAGTGGGTTGATTATTTTCCCATATTTAAAGAGCATAAAGAGGACAACCCTTCTCGACATCTCCATGAGTTTCATGAACTCATGCATCAATGGGAGATACATCATGAAGATGTATTAATGAATATGTTCATGTTATCTCTAGCAGTGGATGGTCACGTGTGGTATCATTATTTACCCCCTGCTAGAATTTATTCACTGGGAGAATTTCATGCAGCCTTCACTAGGCACTATCAAGTGTTTTATTCCTCTGATTTTTTTTTTCATAACTATTGTGAGGAGTATAAGGACTGTGTTCCAGATATGACTGTGGCTAATGAAAGTTGTGAGGATGAAGACTGCGAAGAGGAGGAAAATGTTTTGGGCAAAGTGATGGAGCTGGTAAAATGTTTCTCTACCAAACTAGAAAGGTTGCAATCTGAAGAAAGCACAGAGGATTTTCTAGTCCTTGAGGTGGATTTTCTTGGCAGATCTACTGAGGATGATAGTGAATATTTCATATCTATAAAGGCCTTGCCTTCTTCTCCTGAGGTGCCTATTGTCCCTAGATTTGATGATTATTCGGATGAAGAGAAGCAAAGACCCACATCACAATTTTTTGACCAGAGGAGCAATCAACCTGTATATGACAACCACAAATCAGATTCTGAGCTAGATATAAAATATTTCCAAGAGAATACAATAGAGCCTTATCCTCTATTCGTTAAGGAAAATCATTATGAGGAAATTAGCCATCCCAAGCAATATATTGAAGAGAAAAAATCTCCCATGATTCCTGTTTATGATGATTATGAATCTGACCCTTGGGAGAGCCAAGAAGAAGAACCAGAAGAACCAGAGGAGTGATAGAAGGGGCAGTTTATCTCTTGTACAAAGCCTATCAGTGAGAAACCATCGCCTGGGACTAGTCATCCTGCATAAGATTCCCATCCGTCTGTGCCTACCAATGAGATTCATCCTGGTATGAGCACCTATGGAGAAGAGAAGGATTTCTACTACAAATTTTCCATAATTTGCCACTCATCCTATGAGCTTGTGAAGGAATACATGGAGTGGCATTTCCTTCATACCTTGGAGCCACCCTATTTTATCTCAAATTCAACCCTTGGATAAAGGATGAAGGATGCAACCGTTTTGCTGTCATGGTTGCATCGTCTATTACCAATTATTGACAGATTAAGAGTGCTTCTAGTTAGGAAGTTACTTGAGTGGCTATGGTAGAAATTTACTTTCACCTAACACCATGTAGAAAATAAATTAGTTTAGGATTGTATATAAATAAACTCCTTGGAGCATATGTATTTATTTTCATTTTTTACTTATCAGGGTGTATTTTCAGCAGGATGTTTTGAGCTTGACTTCATAGCCCAATTCATAAGGCAACTGGAACTGCTTGTTCTTGTCATCTTGTAGGGAGCATGCCATCCCCAATGGAACCTAATGTTATCACATAATCTGGTCAGAGCCTTAAGGGTTTGTGATTTCTACCTTGGTCTGTTTTTACTTGTTTGTCCTCCTTTTGCAGACCCAGCCATAAGTTTTCCTCTCGGCTTGTATTTTTCTGTTGTTTGTCTTCACCTGCTTGATAGACCTGTTTTTCCTTAGCATCTTGCCTAAGAAATATCGTCCCTAATCCTTTTTGTTTTTCCCTAAAGTCAAGAACTTTTCTCTTTACCTCTGTCATTGATCCTTTTTCTTTCCCGATCCTTTAGCCAGTCATATAAATATTTGTTCGCAAGCCACAGTCGTAAACACCAAACTCCACACTTAGAGCAGTCAAATATGGATTCAAATAAAGCGAGTGAGCAAGATCAGTGTCCAATGGCAGAGATCCTCCAGGTGGAACATATCGACAGTGATCGGGGGATCAAAGCCATACAGTTGCATGAAGTTTAACGTCAGACAGAGGTCTGAAGTTGTGAATTCATCCTAACCATTGGTTCTGTGAAGGACACATGGCACATGATCAACATTTCACTGACTCACAGAATGGAGGAGTCAATGAGAAGATTTGTTAGAACTCATGAAATGTGAAATCGTGAAAGGATCGCGAAATCTAGATTCGCGAAAGGGAAGAGATGGTTCATATGATCGTGAAGAGATGAGGGTCGTTGAGTTGACATCGGAAAATATCGGAGGATCACAATTTTGTGGATTGGGTTTTAGAAGTGGAACATGATGCAAAACCCCCGAAACATGAAATCATGAAATGCCCCATAATTGGGCCCATGGTCTCAGTGCTTGATCACAAGGAAAATGAGTCCAGAAGGAGGATCCTACGCTCATCACATAGCTAGCATTTCATGTTGTCAGGGATAGGATCTTGGTCATCCATTTTGAAGCAAGACCGATCGTCGATCTCAAAGGCAGTTTCACAATTTCAGGCATCATGATGTTGGAAGTCAAGGGGAGTGAAAACTCTTGAAACACAAAATCATGAGATTTCACATCAGATAAGAACAGGGTCATAGTCCGCGATTGCATGGGGCCAAAATAAAAGTAAGCACTTGATCAAGTGATGGGTGACTGAGGTTGTATGAGGGGAATCCTCCTAGCCATCAATTTTAAAGAAGATCCAACCGTTGATCTAGATGGGGCGATTTCACGGAATCTGGCATCAGGAGTTATGAAGTCAAGTGTGTGTGAATCCTTAAAAGGTAAAGTCATGAAAGCGCATGTGGATATAAGTGCAAGGTCATGGCTCGAGGTCACGTGAGGCAATGAAAGGAAGCGGTGTGAAAGATCAAAGCACCCGAGTTGGTCACAGAGAAGGATATGCATGGCCTCGAGGAGCCATAATTGAATCAAAGTAGTCGTGAATGTTTCCTATAGAATTCATGGGTGTCAGGCTCCATCCTGATCCTAATGCAGTTAGTTAATGGAAGTAGGGGGAGGTATTTGAAACCTCGTTTCACCCTGTAAATAGAAATAATGGAAAGGTCGGTTGTGGAAGTAGACTGTCAACCCAAGGTCCCCCTGTCGATTCATTTTCCTGCAAAGCCCATACTGATTCGAGATCACATCTGACAGAAGAATGAAAGTGCGGTATGATAGAAGAAGGTGCATACGTGAAGTTTTGAATGAAGTATCCAGGTCACACTCCTAGTGTGGGCTAGTTATTCTGAGTATAAATACTCATTTTTAATATTTTGTGGTGGTATTTTGGTTGAGCGGAGCTCCTATTTTGTAATATTTTTTTTAACACCAGAGCTGTGTTTGGTTTTATGTAATCAATTTTAGACTTTCAATTAATAGAATTCAATTTCCTTTCACATCTCTATAAATCTTGTGTCAAAACACTGGGAATTGGAAGATCTAATCAAGGATTGTTATGTTGTTATGTTGGAGGTTTGATCATAGATGTATCATGATCAGTTTTACTCAGTTTCCTATGTTGTCTTGTTCCCTCTCGCACTGAATATCTCAAAATTGGAAGATCCAGTCAATTTGTTGTAGTTGCACGGTAATGGAAGTTCAATCATTGTGTTGTTGGAACTGTGTCATTTGGGCAAATTTCAGTTTCTGAAACTTGGGCTCGAAAGCATCATCGAGCCTGAGTTTATATTCTTTCAAGCTGCTGGAAGGTCGGATCCCCATAACAATCTTGTTCTCATTTTCTCACCAGGTCTTCCCTCTGCTCGATTTTTAAACTCAATCCACTAACTGAAGTTAATATGGCCCTCACTTCCCTATGCATTTCTTGTCTAGTTCTGTGTTGTAACATCATTCTAGTGCTGAGTTTCATCCATTTACCTCCACCCATTTAAACCAAATTGTGACATAAACTGATGGGTATCAAGATTACCTCTTCCACAATCCAAGGGTGAGTTTTGGTTCTAACATAAATCACTGCGAGGGGATTGGAATGGATATAGATGTAGAGAAAGAGAAGGAGGAGGCTTTGGAAGAGGTAGAGGACCAGTGGTATGTTACAATTGTCAACAACCAGGACACTACACAAGAGAATGCCCACTTCCACCAACGACCTGCATGTATTGTCGCGCATCAGATCATGACATGGAATAATTCCCGACACTATTAGGTAAGATCCAGGAGAAGAGAAATCAGAATAATCAGAATGCTAAGTGGATTTCAGCAGAAGCAAAGTGTCGACCCTTGGTTACAGAAGAAAAGGCGAAACGTGAACTGCACAAGCAAGCGGAAAAGAACATAAGCCATACAAATACATACCTGTGTATATACATTAATTTATATATATGTATAACCCTACTTAATTATTACTAGGATCATACACCATTTTTTTCATTTCTTTATGTATGATTACATATATGTGTATATACAGTCATTTATATATGTATAACCCTATTTCATGATGAATATAACATACAATAGTTATGCTATTTCTACCAAGTAAGAACATATATATGTATATACCATCATCACATACCTAACAAATAATAATCAAGCATAATATTGACAAGGAATGCAAGTAAAGGTACATATCTGAAAATCTGATGCTGGGACACATATGGAACAACCACGTTCCACCAAACTATAGAAAAAAACAACCAAGTTTACTTTCCCTATTCACCCCCTAGCTTGACCATGATTCCATAAGTGAAAACTGAAAATATCCTCCTTAGCTACAGTCACCTTGCACATATCAAAAATTCCCTTGCCTCACACTAACAGTGTTCATAACAACAAGTAGTTTCCTTTCTCCAACATACTAAGAAACGTCCTTCCTCCTCCATATGTTCTTTTTATATTCATCGTGTGCCTAGGTCTTTCCTTCCCTCCTTGGTAAATTCACATGTTTACAAATCCCTAATTTTTAGGGGCTGCTAGTGGTCAAATCCCACATTTTCCACTTGTAAAAATCATCCTTTAGGTAACTCAAATATGTTCCCCACTCATGGAGTCATGGTTATCTATTTCTAACCTGGTCTTTCCATTTTCCTTCCAATATTTAATTTATAAGAATTTTGTCTTTCACATGTGTCAAAATAAAATAAGTTAGTTGGTCAAGTCAAATCTTTTCCCAACAGACATAAATAATTAATTACTATAATAAAATTCCAAATTTGGATTTGCCATAAATGGAAAATAACTTCCAATCCGAATTTTCCAAAAACATAAATTTATTCCCAAGTACACTTAGACTTTAATATTATAATATTTTTGGGGATATTACGCACTAAATCCAAGATCCATTGTTGATATGAAGCTAGACCATCTAGGCACACGTATTACCTGTCCATATCTAAATGATACATTTTATCCCTTCCTCTCAATCTATGATACTGAGAGGACATTCTTTCTTAGTTCTATAACCCACAACACATTTTACACCCTCAAAATATCTCTTGAATCCAATTGAAATGATACAATACAAGATACTTATGATGAATATTTAGCTCTCATACCAAGCTCCACAGATAAGTTTAAGTCAGTCTCTATGAGAGTGTCAAAAAACTATCTAGCACATGTCATATGGAAAGATGTTCTTCTTTCCACCAACCATCTCTCCTTGCTATAGATAGTACCTGAAAGGCTAGAGACCAAAATGATATCCCCCTGGAACTTGTTAGTGACCTCATCAACCTCTGTTGTTGATTATTGCTTCCTTTCACCACTTCCCTTCCAGTCTGGAAACTATGAATCATAATGACCAAAGTCATGGCACTCATAAAATCTAATCTTAGTAAGATCCTTCTTATGTCTCGCTTATAAAGATGGTTCTCTCTTGGGATAATCCCTTCTCCCACATGGACTTCTTCTTTCTGGAGAACCTCTTGTACTACTCTTCACCACACCATCAATATCACTATTACTCTTCACCACACCATCCATGTCATCCCAGGATTCTAACCAGGTCTCATCCTTGATACAATCAGTCTATAATCTGTCAAAGTCTGGTAATCTACCACATGCATAGATCCCCTGCACAAATGGTTCCTAGAACCCGGGAAGACCTATCAATGCTACAATCACCAACTCAACATTCTTCATTGTATCACCAATGTATATGATCTTATCTCGGATCTAAGTAATCTTCATACAATAAATGAGAATTGTGTCTTAATTGTTCATCCTGAAAATTTGAAGTTGAGGCTTCATGTGCAATATCCTAGAAGTATTATTGTTTTGGTAAAGAGCCACCAAATCATCATACATATCCATAGATTGTTTTAGGGGATAAATTTCTCAAATGGGCTAATTTTCCATGGTTTTCCCAAAAACTTATTCGACACTTTCCATTTTTTCTAAAAATGATTCGCCCAAATTCCATAGAAAAAAAATCATTTTACCTTAAAAATCACCCAAAAATTATAGAAACTATATAAATCCTTAGAAATTTGAATATTTTTACAAAACTATCACCAAACATTTTACATTTTGCATAGTAAGGACTAGCAAGATTAGTCCATGTTTCTACATTTTAATATAAATTTCCATCCTTAAAATCATTCATGTGTAACATATCCTTGGCAGTTTCTTTCTTGGAAATGTGAGGAATCAAGTGGTCCTTCATGGAATCTATCAATACCCACTTGGAACTCACTTCCCTCTTCTTGTGAAATGCCAAATCTACTAGATCAGTCGGGATAAGAACCACATCCTCAACATACTCCTTGAGGTCATTCTCCTCCAATAGAAGGAGAACCCTCACCGTCAAAGCTTGGAAATTGGTTTCCCCTTCCAACTTATCCTCAAGCTTCAATGTATTCACCATATTGACCTTTCTAGAACAAGAGCAAGAACAAGAAAAAATGCAACACTCTTCTAGTTTTGTAGCCAACAATGTGTCTCAAGATGATCCACTTCTCTTCAAATCCCAAGCTCTGAAACCATGTTAGTTTTTACTGCACCTCAGGTTTGGTCTATTTTTTTCATATTTATACACAATTAACCCAATTGATGATACATGTGGATACCGATGGCCACCCAACTATTTCAATTGGCTCACATACAATTTGCATATTGACAGTTTTTTCTACTTTTCATGTCCTAAAATTCTGGGGTTGTTTTCAGGCCCTAAACAATGTTTTTTAGGGCTCACCAAATTCATACAACTAGTAAAGTCATAGTGTTATGGAAACCTATGTATTCATTAGATAGACCTTTCCAACGGGCTATTGTGAGCCTAAAACAAATATCGTATGCAAAATTTACAACCACAGGAAGTTGATGTACCAACTTACCCCATCGGGGCCCACATGACTTTGGGCACTTCATCTCTTATGGTTAGGTTTTTGGATGTCTATGTTTTTATGATTATTTATTGATGATAAAAATGCATGGACGCCTCATTGTAATGGTCTTATATGAATGTGCATAGCTGTCACATCTCTTCTGAAAGATTAGCTACCACCATTTGAGCAAGATTGTTTTCCTTCTACATTTTACAATTTCAATAGATTTCTTTATTGAATAGAAGTCAAATTTCATTGTATCTCTTTTATTGTTCATTATCTATATATTTGTGAGAGATCTGATCTTGATTTGTTTCTACATGCATGTCCCTAATGAGGTCAGTGTATAAGTAGTTAAGACTCGAACCAATTGAGCCTTTGCAATATCGGGCTTGCCGAACCCGACGATTGACCATGGGGGAAGAAAATAGGGACAATGGGGTAGGAGATCCATTTAAACTATTTGTCAAGGAATCCTCCACGTGACAAAGGAATGAGATGATGGATAATTTTGCACAAATCCTTTGACCTCTTCCAAGAGGTGATGCATATTCCTCAAGCAGAGGCACTGCCCACTTTAAGGTATAGATCGATTTTGATATTCCTATATTTTATGGTCAAATAGATGCATATGTTGTAGAAAAATGGTTAAACCTTCTATAAGGGAACATTTTTTTCCATAACTTTTCTGATATAGAAAATATTGCATTTACGCTCCTTAAGGTCACCACCCATGTCAAAGATTGGTGGGACACTTTCTGTGAGAAAAAGGAAATAGAGGAATCTCCATTATTTGTAGTTGCAACTACTTGAGGTTCTTATAGGGTTGTTATTAAGGAAAAATACCACCATGTTGAAAGTTATGACAACTTATTTACAAGATGGACCACACTGTGACATGAAAGGGAGCAAACACTGTCAGAGTTCACCAATGTATTTAAGACTGTGTGCACCAATTTGGGTATCAAAGACTCTGAGAGAAATCTGGTGCTCAATTAACACAAAGGTCTACATAAATACATCCAAAAAATATGGAGTTTTAGGACATCTCTTCCTTGAGCATGGCCTATAAATATGTTTCCAAAATCGAGCAGAATCTTAAACAAAGGACACAAAATTTTGGGTCTATGAACCCCTCATTGTAGACACATAGAAATGGCAGCCCCAACCCATAGAACAAAGTATAGATAAAGGATGGATATCCTTAGGAAAACCATTCTAAGCCAAAAACAAAGAAGGACAATTGGAAGACTAAGAAAGACATTGAGAAGTGGTGTGAGTTCTATAAGAGACCATGGCATAACACCACTGAATGTCGCTCAAAGAAGTCATTGGAGGCCGAGGTGAAAGCCTCTGAATCAGATGTGGGTTCTAAATCTGAGTCTAAACCAAAAAAAGGGAGATTGATCATTGATGTAGAACCCGGTTCCACTAGGGGATGGTGAGCACCTCTTTTATTCATAGATGTGGGTGAAGGGTACTCCATTGCACTTCATTTTTGAAAGAGATATCTAGAAGAAACTCATATTAGTGGAGGTTATCAAGAGTTTGGATATGTCAACAAAAACACATGCAATGTTGTACACCATCTGATGTCTCTTCCAAGGGAGCAATCTTCACATCACTCAATAGTTTTGCCTGCCCTATGACATCAATCCCTTCAAAGATGAGGTATTATGTGATGTCACCCCCTTTGAAGTTTTTCAGGTTCTTTTGGGATAGCCTTATTTATGGAAACTTCATGTTTTATATGATTCTATGCCTCATAGTGTTATTATTAATTTTCATAGGAAATTGTTTAGGATGCCAAAGGTAGTCACACCTACTACCATTTCCTCGATCTCTTCCAAGCAATGCAAGAAGGTCGTCTCTCAGACTGGGAATTTTGTATTCTTCATGATTCAAGGTCATAGTGAGTGGATGTAGTATTCCATATGTAATATTATATGCATAATAGAAATATTTAGCAAACAATACTGGAACAACAATAATATGGAAAGAAAAATACAAGAATAATACCAGAAAGAGAATGTTTATTAAAGATATAAATGTTCACTTGCCTCTTCGAGGGGGAAACCTCGAGCAAAGTAGATATAGTTTACAATAATCTTGAATAAAAACTATCCAATACCTCCTACTCTTATTTTTAATAATTCTATCTTCTAAGGGAAATTCTAGAGGAAGATCTTTCTAGAAGAGGAAGCTTCTATTAGGTATTCTTACATTGAATTATTCTCCTTTATTTAATAGGTGTTATTAAACAATGTCGGCCTTTATTACATAGAAAACATATCATACTGACTAATGACCCACGAACAGGGGTTAGGATCAAATCCTAACATGCCCTCCCCCTTCAAAAGTGGCCTTGTCACCAAGGCTAAATATGGAAAAACTGTGGGAGTATGGTCGATGGTTCCCAAGTTGTATCCTTTGGTGATGTGTCCTTCCACTTTATCAACACTTCTTTGATAGGTATGCCACGTAACCAAAATTCACGTGTTTTATCACCAAAATTCATCTTTGGATTGCGGCAGAGGTAAGCCTGATACCCATCAATTTGTATGTCAAAATGAATAAATTTAAGGGGTGCTCTAATGGACGTAGACTCAGAATTATATCGTTTTAACTCAGAAAACTGGGCTAGTATGCATAGGTAGGTGAGGTTTCGATCTAAATTTAGTCATTAAGCTTGGTATATTGGTGAGTAGGAGGAAGAACTTGAGAAATAATGAATAGGTCTGCTATGGACATCCGGTCTTCCAACAACCTATAGGGAAAATATCTAGATACAAGATCTTCTTGGATCGAAGAACTTCAAGAAACTGAAAAAATCCATGACAACACTGCAATCAAACATACATTACATCACTATCACAACAGCTCTACTGGATCATCCATGCCCGAGCTCACAGTATCAGAGGAAGAATAGATGGAAAAAAAGGCTTATTGTTATTAAACAAGAAGTCACAAATACAGATACATAACTAGAAGCTAGAGGATTTGTTAAACAATTACAATATGGGATATTAGCTCAACCATAGACACTAACAAAATATGAGAACGAATCCTAAACACTCAAAGAAAAGACACAGAAGCAAGTTCAATTCATTGCATTTAAGGCATTACGTCTGCATGATTTCTGGAAAACTATGCATGCAGTCTCTGATCAAACATGAACTCTAGTCAGATGTAATCAAGTTTCAGAACTAGCTTGCAAATGATTTGACTAGCTATAAATCTTTTCCCTGGCTTTCCATTTATGGTGGAAACGATTTCCACCCACCACCAATTGATTTAATAACTGCTTCACTGGGATTGGGGAGGCCCGAGTCAACTCTACACCTAAAGGATGTGACGACCTTTGCATTTTTCCATATGGATCTACTTTGGGATTTCATGGTGAGATTAGTGGGTAGGCATGGAGGCTGAAGTGATGGCTGGAGAAATCGACACAAAGCGGTGAATGGAAGGTGACTAGGCAAGGGCGATTTGGCACGCTTGATGTGGAGATGAGACAAGGGGTGGCCATGTGGACAGATGTGGAAAAGGGGAGATAATAGAGAAAGAAAAAACAATAGGACATTAGCAGTGAGTTTTATAGGCACAACGATGGAGTGGCACGAGAATGTGACATGGGCAGAGGGGAGACTGTGGTGGTAGGCATAGTGGGGGGAATTCGCCCCAGTGGAGATGAAAGGGAGTACAAGGGGGGAACACATGGCAAGAGTGGTAAAGGATATGATGCAATGGTGAGTGGAGGATAGGTGTACGCTAATAGAAGGTGGAAAGGGGGTGGGAGAGGAGAGAAACGGAGTGGGGGATAGATGGAAAAATAAGTGACGACGGTAAGCGGGAGTGGTAAGTGGTATAGCCGGAGGGGGAGGTATATGGTAAGAGGTTTTGAGAAAGGGGGGGGTTTCGATGTCAGGAGAAGGTTACACGAAAGTGGGGGGTCCACATTTTAAAACCACCATATTAGACCCCCCCCCCCATGGTTAAAGGAAGAACATCGAGGGGGGTTCGATATGGATCATGCACTGTCAATCTATACACCTGGATCTCAGCCACACAAATTTACGAACTTCTTAGATCGACATGCTCAGGCTTCAAAAACTTAGGATAAGTGGGATTTTGTGGGTTTTTAGTCCTCTTCTTTCCCTTTTTTTGCCAAAGGTGTCAATTTATTACGAAAACACCCCCCTTACAAATAAATGTGATAACAACATGCATTGAAGAATGCTTCTCGTTGGAGCCAAAGGGATCCTTCTTCATCTAATTTAGGAAGGATGGTTTAGAATCTATAATTTTGTCCCACCACTTTCTTAAAAGAGGAAACATGAAACAATGAATGGATTTTGGAAGTAAATAGAAAGGACAATTTGTAGGACAGTTAACCAATACGCTTGATCTTCTGATAGGGGACATAAAATTTGGGTGACAACTTGTGATGGCACTTTTCTTTGAGAGATGTTCATTTGTAAGGTCGAAGTCTGAGAAACACATGATCACCTTCCTGAAAAACCATTTCTAAATGATGTTGGTCCACGTGTTGCTTCTTGCGATTTTGAGCCATGTGGAGGTTATCCTTCATATATGTGATGGTGGTTGTTCGACCATGCAACATTTTATCAATACATTGGACCTTTGATGTCCCTATAAGATAGGTAGTGAATGTGGGTGGACGTTTTCCATACACTACTTCATAGGGGGTGATTTTAGTAGTCGTATGATATGAAGTATTGTACGAACATTTTCCAAGGGAAGAGATTGCATCCACTAGTGTTGTTTGTCATAAGAAAAACATCCCAGGTAGGTTTCCAAACATTTGTTGACCACTTCCATTTAGCCATCGGACTGGGGGTGATAGGCGGTGCTCATGTTCAGTTTGGGTCCCTACAACTTAAACAACTCTTGCCAAAATGTGTTGGTGAAGTTTGGGCCAATATCAAGCACAATAGAGGTGGGCATGCCATGCAACTTGGAAATATGATAAAGGAAAACTTGCACTACTAGTGTCGGTGTGCAAGGGTGGGGTAATGCACAAAAATGAGCATACTTGGGAAGGATATCAACCACCACCATTATGATCGATGTTTTCCCTGCTTTGGAGGGCCCCACTATAAATTCCATGGAGATGTCCATCCACATAGTAGATGGAATGGGCAAGGGTTGTAGAGCTCCTGGAGAGTTAATGATTTCACCTTTATTGTGTTGGCACACCTCACATTCAGAGAAAAAATGAAGGATGTCCTTCTTCATGCCTAACCATAAAAAAAATGATGGGTACAAGCATAGGTCTTTTGGAAGCCAAAGTGACCTACAATAGTAGAGGAGTGCAACTCATTTAATAGCATCGACTTAAGGGCTGAAGATGGTGGAAAAACTAGGCGATCCTTATACCTCATAATATTGTTTTTCCAAGTGTAACCGAGGGGAGTATCAAGTTCCACCTAAAGTAGATGAATTAGCATGTACATAGTTGGGTGTGTAAACCATTTAATCAATCCAATCCATAATAGGAAAGAATAAGGAAAAGAGGGAGTTGTCCTCCACATGTTCTCTGGACAATTCATCCACCATGATATTATATTTTCCTTTTTTATATATGATTTCATAATCATAACCCAACATTTTGGTCAACCACTTGTTCTATTTTGGGGAGGATAACCTCTCTTATAAAAAATACTTTAGACAATGGTGATATGTTTTGATTTGAAAACAACATCCCAAAAGATATGGTTTTTGGATGTGGAGCTTGATTATCTTCCTGATTGAAAGGTCTTTGTTTTCATCTATGTTTATACCCCATGAAGACTATACAACTTGGAAGAATATACACCCTTCCACGTGGAAGGGTTGTAGGGGGGATTTCCCCCCCTGCGGGGTTTAGGGCACTCATCCCCCTAGCGAGGGGGTCCGGGGGCTCTGTGTTTTATTTATGAATTTGTTTTATTCTATTTCTCTGCTATCCTATTTTTCTAACAATGTCGACCATGTGTGCATTGCATGGATAATGGCCATCATTTCTTTTTCATATATATATCTTCCCAAATTACGACCATACAACGCCTAGCTAGTAAAGGCTAGAGGTCGACCATATTGTGTGAGCACTGCGCCAATACTAGTGTTGGAAGGATCCGATCTGTAACAAAGATTTTTTTGAAGTCAAATGAGGCTAAGACTGGAGTAGTGCACATGGCTTGCTTTAAATATGTGAAGGTTGTTGATACTGAGAGGGGGGTGAATCAGTATCATGTACAATTTAAAACCTTTTTCAACTTATACTTAAACCATTAAACTATATCCAATGAGAAATGAACAATAGTATAATATTTACACCAATACACCATAATACACCATGCACAATATATGAGAAATAATCAATAGTTTATTGTTCAAGGGAAGTAATGACTTCCAAAGGTAGCTACAACTTCCAAATGTAGAGGGAGGGATAAACCTCCAAGAGTAAGATGCAATCCTCCAATATCAAGAGAGATTTGAACTCTCCATCCTTGCCCCTTCCTTCTGTTGATACTAAGAGGGGGGTGAATTAGTATCAAGTACAATTTAAAACCTTTTTCAACTTATAATTAAACCATTCAATTATATCCAATGAGAAATGAACAATGGTATAAGAGTTACACCAATACACCACAATACACCAT
>ML836405.1:34953-47038 GCA_009831015.1 Picea engelmannii | reverse complement strand
GTCTTCCAATTGTCCTTCTTTGTTTTTGGCTTAGAATGGTTTTCCTAAGGATATCCATCCTTTATCTATACTTTGTTCTATGGGTTGGGGCTGCCATTTCTATGTGTCTACAATGAGGGGTTCATAGACCCAAAATTTTGTGTCCTTTGTTTAAGATTCTGCTCGATTTTGGAAACATATTTATAGGCCATGCTCAAGGAAGAGATGTCCTAAAACTCCATATTTTTTGGATGTATTTATGTAGACCTTTGTGTTAATTGAGCACCAGATTTCTCTCAGAGTCTTTGATACCCAAATTGGTGCACACAGTCTTAAATACATTGGTGAACTCTGACAGTGTTTGCTCCCTTTCATGTCACAGTGTGGTCCATCTTGTAAATAAGTTGTCATAACTTTCAACATGGTGGTATTTTTCCTTAATAACAACCCTATAAGAACCTCAAGTAGTTGCAACTACAAATAATGGAGATTCCTCTATTTCCTTTTTCTCACAGAAAGTGTCCCACCAATCTTTGACATGGGTGGTGACCTTAAGGAGCGTAAATGCAATATTTTCTATATCAGAAAAGTTATGGAAAAAAATGTTCCCTTATAGAAGGTTTAACCATTTTTCTACAACATATGCATCTATTTGACCATAAAATATAGGAATATCAAAATCGATCTATACCTTAAAGTGGGCAGTGCCTCTGCTTGAGGAATATGCATCACCTCTTGGAAGAGGTCAAAGGATTTGTGCAAAATTATCCATCATCTCATTCCTTTGTCACGTGGAGGATTCCTTGACAAATAGTTTAAATGGATCTCCTACCCCATTGTCCCTATTTTCTTCCCCCATGGTCAATCGTCGGGTTCGGCAAGCCCGATATTGCAAAGGCTCAATTGGTTCGAGTCTTAACTACTTATACACTGACCTCATTAGGGACATGCATGTAGAAACAAATCAAGATCAGATCTCTCACAAATATATAGATAATGAACAATAAAAGAGATACAATGAAATTTGACTTCTATTCAATAAAGAAATCTATTGAAATTGTAAAATGTAGAAGGAAAACAATCTTGCTCAAATGGTGGTAGCTAATCTTTCAGAAGAGATGTGACAGCTATGCACATTCATATAAGACCATTACAATGAGGCGTCCATGCATTTTTATCATCAATAAATAATCATAAAAACATAGACATCCAAAAACCTAACCATAAGAGATGAAGTGCCCAAAGTCATGTGGGCCCCGATGGGGTAAGTTGGTACATCAACTTCCTGTGGTTGTAAATTTTGCATACGATATTTGTTTTAGGCTCACAATAGCCCGTTGGAAAGGTCTATCTAATGAATACATAGGTTTCCATAACACTATGACTTTACTAGTTGTATGAATTTGGTGAGCCCTAAAAAACATTGTTTAGGGCCTGAAAACAACCCCAGAATTTTAGGACATGAAAAGTAGAAAAAACTGTCAATATGCAAATTGTATGTGAGCCAATTGAAATAGTTGGGTGGCCATCGGTATCCACATGTATCATCAATTGGGTTAATTGTGTATAAATATGAAAAAAATAGACCAAACCTGAGGTGCAGTAAAAACTAACATGGTTTCAGAGCTTGGGATTTGAAGAGAAGTGGATCATCTTGAGACACATTGTTGGCTACAAAACTAGAAGAGTGTTGCATTTTTTCTTGTTCTTGCTCTTGTTCTAGAAAGGTCAATATGGTGAATACATTGAAGCTTGAGGATAAGTTGGAAGGGGAAACCAATTTCCAAGCTTTGACGGTGAGGGTTCTCCTTCTATTGGAGGAGAATGACCTCAAGGAGTATGTTGAGGATGTGGTTCTTATCCCGACTGATCTAGTAGATTTGGCATTTCACAAGAAGAGGGAAGTGAGTTCCAAGTGGGTATTGATAGATTCCATGAAGGACCACTTGATTCCTCACATTTCCAAGAAAGAAACTGCCAAGGATATGTTACACATGAATGATTTTAAGGATGGAAATTTATATTAAAATGTAGAAACATGGACTAATCTTGCTAGTCCTTACTATGCAAAATGTAAAATGTTTGGTGATAGTTTTGTAAAAATATTCAAATTTCTAAGGATTTATATAGTTTCTATAATTTTTGGGTGATTTTTAAGGTAAAATGATTTTTTTTCTATGGAATTTGGGCGAATCATTTTTAGAAAAAATGGAAAGTGTCGAATAAGTTTTTGGGAAAACCATGGAAAATTAGCCCATTTGAGAAATTTATCCCCTAAAACAATCTATGGATATGTATGATGATTTGGTGGCTCTTTACCAAAACAATAATACTTCTAGGATATTGCACATGAAGCCTCAACTTCAAATTTTCAGGATGAACAATTAAGACACAATTCTCATTTATTGTATGAAGATTACTTAGATCCGAGATAAGATCATATACATTGGTGATACAATGAAGAATGTTGAGTTGGTGATTGTAGCATTGATAGGTCTTCCCGGGTTCTAGGAACCATTTGTGCAGGGGATCTATGCATGTGGTAGATTACCAGACTTTGACAGATTATAGACTGATTGTATCAAGGATGAGACCTGGTTAGAATCCTGGGATGACATGGATGGTGTGGTGAAGAGTAATAGTGATATTGATGGTGTGGTGAAGAGTAGTACAAGAGGTTCTCCAGAAAGAAGAAGTCCATGTGGGAGAAGGGATTATCCCAAGAGAGAACCATCTTTATAAGCGAGACATAAGAAGGATCTTACTAAGATTAGATTTTATGAGTGCCATGACTTTGGTCATTATGATTCATAGTTTCCAGACTGGAAGGGAAGTGGTGAAAGGAAGCAATAATCAACAACAGAGGTTGATGAGGTCACTAACAAGTTCCAGGGGGATATCATTTTGGTCTCTAGCCTTTCAGGTACTATCTATAGCAAGGAGAGATGGTTGGTGGAAAGAAGAACATCTTTCCATATGACATGTGCTAGATAGTTTTTTGACACTCTCATAGAGACTGACTTAAACTTATCTGTGGAGCTTGGTATGAGAGCTAAATATTCATCATAAGTATCTTGTATTGTATCATTTCAATTGGATTCAAGAGATATTTTGAGGGTGTAAAATGTGTTGTGGGTTATAGAACTAAGAAAGAATGTCCTCTCAGTATCATAGATTGAGAGGAAGGGATAAAATGTATCATTTAGATATGGACAGGTAATACGTGTGCCTAGATGGTCTAGCTTCATATCAACAATGGATCTTGGATTTAGTGCGTAATATCCCCAAAAATATTATAATATTAAAGTCTAAGTGTACTTGGGAATAAATTTATGTTTTTGGAAAATTCGGATTGGAAGTTATTTTCCATTTATGGCAAATCCAAATTTGGAATTTTATTATAGTAATTAATTATTTATGTCTGTTGGGAAAAGATTTGACTTGACCAACTAACTTATTTTATTTTGACACATGTGAAAGACAAAATTCTTATAAATTAAATATTGGAAGGAAAATGGAAAGACCAGGTTAGAAATAGATAACCATGACTCCATGAGTGGGGAACATATTTGAGTTACCTAAAGGATGATTTTTACAAGTGGAAAATGTGGGATTTGACCACTAGCAGCCCCTAAAAATTAGGGATTTGTAAACATGTGAATTTACCAAGGAGGGAAGGAAAGACCTAGGCACACGATGAATATAAAAAGAACATATGGAGGAGGAAGGACGTTTCTTAGTATGTTGGAGAAAGGAAACTACTTGTTGTTATGAACACTGTTAGTGTGAGGCAAGGGAATTTTTGATATGTGCAAGGTGACTGTAGCTAAGGAGGATATTTTCAGTTTTCACTTATGGAATCATGGTCAAGCTAGGGGGTGAATAGGGAAAGTAAACTTGGTTGTTTTTTTCTATAGTTTGGTGGAACGTGGTTGTTCCATATGTGTCCCAGCATCAGATTTTCAGATATGTACCTTTACTTGCATTCCTTGTCAATATTATGCTTGATTATTATTTGTTAGGTATGTGATGATGGTATATACATATATATGTTCTTACTTGGTAGAAATAGCATAACTATTGTATGTTATATTCATCATGAAATAGGGTTATACATATATAAATGACTGTATATACACATATATGTAATCATACATAAAGAAATGAAAAAAATGGTGTATGATCCTAGTAATAATTAAGTAGGGTTATACATATATATAAATTAATGTATATACACAGGTATGTATTTGTATGGCTTATGTTCTTTTCCGCTTGCTTGTGCAGTTCACGTTTCGCCTTTTCTTCTGTAACCAAGGGTCGACACTTTGCTTCTGCTGAAATCCACTTAGCATTCTGATTATTCTGATTTCTCTTCTCCTGGATCTTACCTAATAGTGTCGGGAATTATTCCATGTCATGATCTGATGCGCGACAATACATGCAGGTCGTTGGTGGAAGTGGGCATTCTCTTGTGTAGTGTCCTGGTTGTTGACAATTGTAACATACCACTGGTCCTCTACCTCTTCCAAAGCCTCCTCCTTCTCTTTCTCTACATCTATATCCATTCCAATCCCCTCGCAGTGATTTATGTTAGAACCAAAACTCACCCTTGGATTGTGGAAGAGGTAATCTTGATACCCATCAGTTTATGTCACAATTTGGTTTAAATGGGTGGAGGTAAATGGATGAAACTCAGCACTAGAATGATGTTACAACACAGAACTAGACAAGAAATGCATAGGGAAGTGAGGGCCATATTAACTTCAGTTAGTGGATTGAGTTTAAAAATCGAGCAGAGGGAAGACCTGGTGAGAAAATGAGAACAAGATTGTTATGGGGATCCGACCTTCCAGCAGCTTGAAAGAATATAAACTCAGGCTCGATGATGCTTTCGAGCCCAAGTTTCAGAAACTGAAATTTGCCCAAATGACACAGTTCCAACAACACAATGATTGAACTTCCATTACCGTGCAACTACAACAAATTGACTGGATCTTCCAATTTTGAGATATTCAGTGCGAGAGGGAACAAGACAACATAGGAAACTGAGTAAAACTGATCATGATACATCTATGATCAAACCTCCAACATAACAACATAACAATCCTTGATTAGATCTTCCAATTCCCAGTGTTTTGACACAAGATTTATAGAGATGTGAAAGGAAATTGAATTCTATTAATTGAAAGTCTAAAATTGATTACATAAAACCAAACACAGCTCTGGTGTTAAAAAAAATATTACAAAATAGGAGCTCCGCTCAACCAAAATACCACCACAAAATATTAAAAATGAGTATTTATACTCAGAATAACTAGCCCACACTAGGAGTGTGACCTGGATACTTCATTCAAAACTTCACGTATGCACCTTCTTCTATCATACCGCACTTTCATTCTTCTGTCAGATGTGATCTCGAATCAGTATGGGCTTTGCAGGAAAATGAATCGACAGGGGGACCTTGGGTTGACAGTCTACTTCCACAACCGACCTTTCCATTATTTCTATTTACAGGGTGAAACGAGGTTTCAAATACCTCCCCCTACTTCCATTAACTAACTGCATTAGGATCAGGATGGAGCCTGACACCCATGAATTCTATAGGAAACATTCACGACTACTTTGATTCAATTATGGCTCCTCGAGGCCATGCATATCCTTCTCTGTGACCAACTCGGGTGCTTTGATCTTTCACACCGCTTCCTTTCATTGCCTCACGTGACCTCGAGCCATGACCTTGCACTTATATCCACATGCGCTTTCATGACTTTACCTTTTAAGGATTCACACACACTTGACTTCATAACTCCTGATGCCAGATTCCGTGAAATCGCCCCATCTAGATCAACGGTTGGATCTTCTTTAAAATTGATGGCTAGGAGGATTCCCCTCATACAACCTCAGTCACCCATCACTTGATCAAGTGCTTACTTTTATTTTGGCCCCATGCAATCGCGGACTATGACCCTGTTCTTATCTGATGTGAAATCTCATGATTTTGTGTTTCAAGAGTTTTCACTCCCCTTGACTTCCAACATCATGATGCCTGAAATTGTGAAACTGCCTTTGAGATCGACGATCGGTCTTGCTTCAAAATGGATGACCAAGATCCTATCCCTGACAACATGAAATGCTAGCTATGTGATGAGCGTAGGATCCTCCTTCTGGACTCATTTTCCTTGTGATCAAGCACTGAGACCATGGGCCCAATTATGGGGCATTTCATGATTTCATGTTTCGGGGGTTTTGCATCATGTTCCACTTCTAAAACCCAATCCACAAAATTGTGATCCTCCGATATTTTCCGATGTCAACTCAACGACCCTCATCTCTTCACGATCATATGAACCATCTCTTCCCTTTCGCGAATCTAGATTTCGCGATCCTTTCACGATTTCACATTTCATGAGTTCTAACAAATCTTCTCATTGACTCCTCCATTCTGTGAGTCAGTGAAATGTTGATCATGTGCCATGTGTCCTTCACAGAACCAATGGTTAGGATGAATTCACAACTTCAGACCTCTGTCTGACGTTAAACTTCATGCAACTGTATGGCTTTGATCCCCCGATCACTGTCGATATGTTCCACCTGGAGGATCTCTGCCATTGGACACTGATCTTGCTCACTCGCTTTATTTGAATCCATATTTGACTGCTCTAAGTGTGGAGTTTGGTGTTTACGACTGTGGCTTGCGAACAAATATTTATATGACTGGCTAAAGGATCGGGAAAGAAAAAGGATCAATGACAGAGGTAAAGAGAAAAGTTCTTGACTTTAGGGAAAAACAAAAAGGATTAGGGACGATATTTCTTAGGCAAGATGCTAAGGAAAAACAGGTCTATCAAGCAGGTGAAGACAAACAACAGAAAAATACAAGCCGAGAGGAAAACTTATGGCTGGGTCTGCAAAAGGAGGACAAACAAGTAAAAACAGACCAAGGTAGAAATCACAAACCCTTAAGGCTCTGACCAGATTATGTGATAACATTAGGTTCCATTGGGGATGGCATGCTCCCTACAAGATGACAAGAACAAGCAGTTCCAGTTGCCTTATGAATTGGGCTATGAAGTCAAGCTCAAAACATCCTGCTGAAAATACACCCTGATAAGTAAAAAATGAAAATAAATACATATGCTCCAAGGAGTTTATTTATATACAATCCTAAACTAATTTATTTTCTACATGGTGTTAGGTGAAAGTAAATTTCTACCATAGCCACTCAAGTAACTTCCTAACTAGAAGCACTCTTAATCTGTCAATAATTGGTAATAGACGATGCAACCATGACAGCAAAACGGTTGCATCCTTCATCCTTTATCCAAGGGTTGAATTTGAGATAAAATAGGGTGGCTCCAAGGTATGAAGGAAATGCCACTCCATGTATTCCTTCACAAGCTCATAGGATGAGTGGCAAATTATGGAAAATTTGTAGTAGAAATCCTTCTCTTCTCCATAGGTGCTCATACCAGGATGAATCTCATTGGTAGGCACAGACGGATGGGAATCTTATGCAGGATGACTAGTCCCAGGCGATGGTTTCTCACTGATAGGCTTTGTACAAGAGATAAACTGCCCCTTCTATCACTCCTCTGGTTCTTCTGGTTCTTCTTCTTGGCTCTCCCAAGGGTCAGATTCATAATCATCATAAACAGGAATCATGGGAGATTTTTTCTCTTCAATATATTGCTTGGGATGGCTAATTTCCTCATAATGATTTTCCTTAACGAATAGAGGATAAGGCTCTATTGTATTCTCTTGGAAATATTTTATATCTAGCTCAGAATCTGATTTGTGGTTGTCATATACAGGTTGATTGCTCCTCTGGTCAAAAAATTGTGATGTGGGTCTTTGCTTCTCTTCATCCGAATAATCATCAAATCTAGGGACAATAGGCACCTCAGGAGAAGAAGGCAAGGCCTTTATAGATATGAAATATTCACTATCATCCTCAGTAGATCTGCCAAGAAAATCCACCTCAAGGACTAGAAAATCCTCTGTGCTTTCTTCAGATTGCAACCTTTCTAGTTTGGTAGAGAAACATTTTACCAGCTCCATCACTTTGCCCAAAACATTTTCCTCCTCTTCGCAGTCTTCATCCTCACAACTTTCATTAGCCACAGTCATATCTGGAACACAGTCCTTATACTCCTCACAATAGTTATGAAAAAAAAAATCAGAGGAATAAAACACTTGATAGTGCCTAGTGAAGGCTGCATGAAATTCTCCCAGTGAATAAATTCTAGCAGGGGGTAAATAATGATACCACACGTGACCATCCACTGCTAGAGATAACATGAACATATTCATTAATACATCTTCATGATGTATCTCCCATTGATGCATGAGTTCATGAAACTCATGGAGATGTCGAGAAGGGTTGTCCTCTTTATGCTCTTTAAATATGGGAAAATAATCAACCCACTCATCTGGAGTAGGAACAACATTAGGAAAACCAAGAACAGTAGAAAAATTAAAGAGAGAAAACCTTTGAGCTAGGATTTTGTCCATTTCCAACCAGCAGAGTCATCAACTGATTCTTTAATCATGGAGTCACCAGGTGAAAGATATGCAACATGAGTATGTCTGGTCTTTGTTCACCATCAAAGACCAGATTTGATCGTTTTGTTCTCCCAGGGGGCTACCAGGTGTAGCCAAAAGAAGACGTACTGAAACAGTAGAGCCAAGACAGTGGAGTCGCCAAGTCCACAATTTCAATCAAAGGTTCTGATTTCTGATGCACCTTCACAATCAAAAGTTCATTGTCATTCTACACAGGGAAAATATTCAATTTCATCCCCGATAAAAGCGCCAGAAATGTTAGCACCAGAAGTCACCCCTAGATTGCGGCAGATGTAAGCCTGATACCCATCGGTTTATGTCACTGGTTGGTTTAAATGGGTGGAGGTAAATGGACAAAACTCAACACTAGAATGATGTTACAACATAGAACTGGACAAGAAATTCACAGGGAAGTGAGGGCCATATTAACTTCAGTCAGTGGATTGAGTTTTAAAAGCGAGCAGAGGGACGAATTAGTGAGAAAATGAGAAGAAGACTTCTATGGGCATCTAACCTTCTAGCATATTGAAAGAAGATAAAATTAGGCTCGATGATTCTTTAGAGCCCGAGTTTCAGACACTGAAATGTGCCCAAATGACACAGTTCCAACAACACGATGATTTAACCTCCATCACCATGCAACTACAACAACTCCACTGGATCTTCCAATTTTGAGCTATTCAGTGAGAGAGGGAAAAAGACAACATAGGAAAATGAGTAAAATTGATCATGATACTGCTATGATCAAACCTCCATCATAAAAACATAAAAATCCTCGACTGGATCTTCCAATTCCGAGTGTTTTGACACAAGATTTACAGATATGTGAAAGGAAAATGACTTCTATTAAATGAAAGTCTCAAATTGATTACATAACCAGACACACCTCTGGTGTTAAAAAACATATTACAAAATGGGAGCTCCACTCAACCAAAATACCACCGCAAAATATTAAAATTGAGTATTTATACTCAGAACAACCAACGCACACGAGGAGTGTGACCTGGCTACTTCATTCAAAAATTTGCGTATGCACCTTCTTTTGTCAGACCACACTTGCATTCTTATGTCAAATGTTATCTCAGATCAGTATGGGATTTACAGAAAACTCTGCTGACAGGGGGACCTTGGGTTGACAGTTTTCTTCCATGACCGACCTTTCCATGCTTTCTATTTACGATGTGAAACAAGGTTTCAAATACCCCCCCTACTTCCATTAACTAACTGCATCGGGATCAGGATGGAGCCTGACACCCATGAATGCTCTAGGAAATGTTCACAACTCCTCTGAGTCAATTATGGAGCCTCAAGGCCACGCAGATCCTTCTCTGTGACCAACTTGGGCACTTTGATATTTCACATAGCTTCCTTTCATCACCCCACGCAACTTCGGATCATGACCTTGCGATTATATCCACGGGTTCTTTCGTGACTTCACCTTTCGAGGATTCCCATACACTTGACTTCAGAACTCTTCATGTCTGATTCCACGAAACCTCCCCATCCAGATCAATGGTTGGATCTTCTTTAAAATTGATGACCAAGATGATTCCCCTCGTACAACCTTAGTCACCCGTCGCTCGGTCAAGTGCTTACTTTTCTTGTGGCCCCATGCTACCAAGGAATGTGACCCCGTGCTCATCTAATGCAAAATTTTGAGATTTCATGTTTTGAAAGTTTTTACTCCCCTTGAATTCCAACATTGCGATGCCCAAATTCACGAAACTTCCTTTGAAATCGGTGGTCGGTCTTGCCTCAAAATGGACATCCACGATCCTTTCCCTGATGTTATCACTGAAATTTCGTCTGCACATGGCGACAAGAACTCCACATCATCAAAACAGCAATGAAGTCATTCATGGCACTGACTTAAGTTCACAGCATTCCAGAAGGGTCAAAAACTATACAAAGTAACCAAAAATTGAAGGGCGCTTTACAGCAGCTTTATGCACGCGCACATGCGCGGGACAAAAACGTGTTACTAGTGCATGCGCGCCCGACGCACGCCTGTCAACACAAAAACCCACGCATCTGCTAATACGGTGCATTAATTGCATAAGTCGGCCTCCCGACCACCTATGGACCAGCCCCAAAGATGATTTGACTCTCAAATCAGAGTCGGCTCTGCAAATTCGACGAATTAATGACCTAAGTGAACCCTAAACAGGTCCGTGTTCACACTAGAAGATGGTTACGTGACTGCCTGGAGAAATGCTATAAATAACCGTGAAGACTCACTATTTTAGCAGAGAATTCGAAGCAATGTTATGCTGTCCAGATGATTCAAAGCTCAGCCTTTGACAAACAATCCATCAACGGCCTAACCCAGAGTTCTTTCACCACTCAGTTCAGTTCAGTTCTATTCATTTTTTAAGGAAAGCATTGTGTTGAGGGCCCCGAAGAACCTTCCGCTGGAGGGAGAAGGAACCCCTGTCTCTGTCTTCAGTGTGTTCTCTAGTTTCATTAATATACCAAGCCTTGAAACCATTGAGGACCCCCTTTTCTTATGTTTGATGTTTTTGTTTATTTTTGCAGTGTTATTTGCTTTCAGTTGATAGTTAGATTGTATTCAGTTTTGTTTTCTGTTAACTCCATGCTGCCACAGATGTTCTGCCCTGATGAACCCAACAGGGCATGCAGAGCGGTCTCCATTTTTCTCACCTGGTGATCATTTGAACGCGAACAGACTGGCGACTCCACTAGGGAGCCAAGGTATCAAATCCTCCCTCAATTGGCTTTAATTCGCTTTCCTTTTGTTGTTTTTAACTTGCAGGGACTCAAACTGGATTTCGTCGACCTATTAACCTGTCGATTCACAGCAGAATTGAGAGAATTGGTGATTTTTCTCAAGCGCGCGGGTATCCCACCCCACAGACGCGCGCATGCGCTGGGATTAGCATTTCTTTGCCGCGCGCACGCGCATCTGTTTACAGTGACAGCCGCGCATTGAAACAAATTTTTCATTGTAAGGTTTTGATGTGGGGAAAGTTAGTTTCCTTTTCAAAAATGATGTATGCATGATCTAAATACTGCACCACTTAGACCCCTCAACTTATAAAGGGGATAGTCAAACAAACATAGGCACTTAGGAGGATAAAAATCATTTTTCCCTTATTTGCTTTCAGCCACGTGGATGGCTTGTTTTGATTTATAATCTAAGTTGAACATCAATCACATCTAAACTCACATTCGGGACTAGAAGTTGCAAGTAACAATCTTGAGTATGCTCTTCTCTTGCGCCCTCAGGCAATCTTGAGAATCAGAAATAGATTGCGAAAACGATCTCATCTCCCTTAAAATTTCAAAACTTTTAGGAGAGGACAACGGCTCTTTCGAGACCCCTCTTAGTTTCGTTTTTGCAAACACATTCTTGTAACAGGCCCATACATGCCCACATGTCAAACAAAGCTAGAATAGTGTTTGAATTTTTGCTTTCTTAGATCAGAAAACTAGGAGAGTTTAAAGGTTTGTAACGGGCCCACACATGCCCACATGTTCAATCTAGGATAGTTTCCTGCTTTTTCTAGATTAACTCACACATAGG
>ML836405.1:0-24405 GCA_009831015.1 Picea engelmannii | reverse complement strand
CTCTGGAATCACTGTAGCAGCAGGTACAAATGAGGTGGCAATGTGGGCCCTACAGCTATATATAGGGTTTTTGCCAAACTTCCACTCACCATTCCGGGAGCCCATGACGTCCATTTTTCGAACCGTCTTCAGCCACGGGATCAACGTCCCACCGCCTACATCATGGCTGTCCCTGGGCCACTTTTCATCCTGAGCCCCCGGGGCACCTTTTTTTCACATCATGGCCAGGTACGCACGTGCATTGTCACATTTATCTAAATACATGTTCATATTTGATACTCTCTTCAGATATTGTTCACTTTGGGTATTTGGTTGTCCTGTGTGCAGGTACTTGGTCATCATCTCGCCACACCAGTCCTTCAGGTATATACTCAGCACTGGCATGTAGTCTCTCCCGCTGTACTGCATTTACATTCCTAGTCACACCCTCTGATATTAGCCTTTAGGATCCTCATTCCTGGCTCTGCAGTACCCAAACCTCCATTTTCATCTGTGGTACTGCAACCCAGTAGCATTCTCACCCACATGAGTTGTCCCATTCATAGCACCTTTTTGCACTTTTGACACTCATGCTGTTTTTTCATTACCCTTTAGGGATGGGAGTCCCGGTAGTCTTACATCATGTTGCAAATTAACCACATACTTCTTCTCCTCATTTTTCTAGCTTCCCATATGGACTCCCAAATCATCACTTTTTGGTTACGTTCTGTTTTACCTGCACCTCCGCAGGATCACGAACCCACCATTCCATCCACCATCAGTTTGCCCATCTGCGAACCTATCTTCATTTCACCTACCTCATACAGAAACTAGCCAATGGGGCCCCCACACTTCATCAGTTTTTCATGACAATTCTGCCCTTCCTGGGGCACACATTTCACACTGGGGCACCCATTTCTGTATTTGTACATTTTTTCCCCAAATTATTTATTATTTATTATTTATTGTACAAACACCTTTACCTTCAGTCAGTACATTCTTTGTCGTCACCGTTGGCAACTTGCTTTTTTTTGGCCACACGCAACCCATGTCACCCTTGGATTGGAGCAGTACTTATCATGTACCCTTTTCGACATCGTCCATATCTTCAGATACCCCACAGGTCAGTTACCTCTACCCTCTGAAGTTGTTCACCTTGTCCCGCCTCTGGCACAACTTAGCCCCGGTCTTGTCGTCCCTCTGACACTCGACCTTGTTACACGGTTGTGGCCACTGTTTCTCTCATATATCCTCCAACCAAGGGCAGTCTTGAGTCATCCCACTTCTTGACTTCGTCCATGTACCTCTGCCATTTCCTCACCTCAGTAGATTCCACGGAGCACCTTTTTGCTCCTGGGAGTCGCGTCCCCCTTTTCTCGACATCAACACACTTTTCCAGAAGGGAGACAGTATCTTGACTCTCATTCTCTATTAATGAGAGATCTCGGACGACACAGGGGGAAACAACATTGCTCCCTGCTGTCGTTGGCCCCCATAACATTCAACGCCAACACTCCCTCATGTTATGGTGGGTCTTACTTTGCGACTATTGCAGTTCTTTTTGTCATTTGCCAAAGACCTCTAAACTTGGTAGGGCCATCAATGCCCACATCATCGTCGCTGCTTATTACAGTGATCATTGCCTGTTATTCAGAGTATGTTCCGTTGCAGAATTGTCTTCTGCCTTTATCATTTACCGCCCCTGAGGGCGCTGCAGTTGTCTACACCAACACTTCCGTCATCTTTTTTCAGAGTTACATCACACGAGCATGGGGCATGCCCGCCTCGTTTGTACACAGTTGTATATTTTTTTTTCAAGCACGTCTCTCAGAAGGTCGAGATACGGGTTCCTTTTTCCTCCAACGGATCGCTCCGAAGGGTCCCACTATTGCTTTCCCTTACAACAAAAGAAACATTGATGGATTTCGGCTATATGTATGCTCCTAACCTCATCCATCAGGGGGCATCTTTTATCACTGAAATTTTGTCTGCACATGGCGACAAGAACTCCACATCATCAAAACAGCAATGAAGTCATTCATGGCACTGAATTAAGTTCACAGCATTCCAGAAGGGTCAAAAACTATACAAAGTAACCAAAAATTGAAGGGTGCTTTACAGCAGCTTTATGCGGGTGCACATGCGCGGGACAAAAACGTGTTACTAGCGCATGCACGCCCGACGTGATCCTGTCAACACAAAAACCCGCGCATCTGCTAATACGGCACATTAATTGCATAAGTCGGCCTCTCGACCACCTATGGACCGGCCCCCAAGATGATTTGACTCTCAAATCAGAGTCGGCTTTGCAAATTCAGCGAATTAATGACCTAAGTGAACCCTAAATAGGTCCGTGTTCACACTAGAAGATGGTTACGTGACCGCCTGGAGAAATGCTATAAATAGTCGTGAAGACTCACTGTTTTAGCAGAGAATTCGAAGCAATGTTATGCTGTCCAGATGATTCAAAGCTCAGCCTTTGACAAACAATCCATCAGCGGCCTAACCCAAAGTTCTTTCACCACTCAGTTCAGTTCAGTTCTATTCATTTTGTAAGGAAAGCATTGTGTTGAGGGCCCCGAAGAACCTTCCGCTGGAGGGAGAAGGAACCCCTGTCTCTGTCTTCAGCATGTGCTCTGGTTTCATTAATATACCAAGCCTTGAAACCATTGAGGACCCCCTTGTCTTATGTTTGATGTTTTTGTTTATTTTTGCAGTGTTATTTGCTTTCAGTTGATAGTTAGATTGTATTCAGTTTTGTTTTTTGTTAACTCCATGCTGCCACAGATGTTCTGCCCTGATGAACCCAACAGGGTATGCAGAGTAGTCTCCATTTTGCTCACCTGGTGATCATTTGAACGCGAACACCTGACAACATGAAACGCCAACTATGCGATGACCACAGGCTCCTCCTTCTGGACTCGCTTTCCTTGTGATCAAGAGCTGAGACCACATGCCCAATTCTGGGGCATTTTGTAATTTCGTGTTTCAGGGGTTTCGCATCATGTTCCACCTCTGAAACCTGATTCACGAAATCGTGATCCTCTGATATTTTTTGATGTCAGATCAATGGCCCTCGGCTCTTCATGATCACAAAGACCAACTCTTCCCTTTCGAGAATCAGGATTTATCGATCCTTTCATGAGTTCTAACAACTCTTCTCATTGACTTCTCCATTCTGTGAGTCAGCGACATGTTGATCGTGTACCACATGTCCTTTGCGGGACCAATGGTTAGGATGAATTTACCACTTCAGACCTTTGTCTGATGTTAAACTTCATGCAACTTTATGGTTCTGATCCCCCGATGACCGTCTATCCACTCCACCTGGAGGATCTCCACCATTGAACACTAATCTTTCTCGCTCTCTTGATTTGAATCTGTATTTGACCACTTTAAGTGTGGCATTTGGTGTTTATGACTTCGGCCTACGAACAACTACTTGGATGGCTGACTAAAGGATCAAGAAAGAAAAAGGAATAATGACAGAGGTAAAGAGAGAAGTGCTCAACTTTAGGAAAAAAAAAAGGCTTAGGGCTGGTATTTCTTAGGCAAGATGCTAAGGAAAAATAGGTCTATCAAGCACATGAAGAAAAAAAACAAAAAACTACAAGCCGAGAGGAAAACTTACGGTCGGGTCTGCAAAAGGAGGAAAAACAAGTAAAAACAAAGAACAAGGTAGAAATCACAAACCCTTAAGGATCTGACCAGATTATGTGCTAACACATTATACCGAGACTCCCAGTTATATTGCATGGTATTATAGTGTGGTTGAGTGGTATTATACTGCAGTTGCATAGTTTTGTATGGGCTGGTACTTGATTAAACTGAGGTGCATCTTGCCCAGTCATCATTTCTTCCTATACCCTATATGCATCTGATGTCCTTTCCCTCATCAACTCCATGGTTCTGTAATCTTTGTCATCGTGGCCTATTGACTTGCAAAAGTTGCAATACGATATCTTCGACATTGTCTGGTATTTTTGCATCATTGGGAAGTGATATGGATCATCACCCTATTTCTTACAGATCTTGCACCATAGTCCTCCTATTCATAATGGATTTGGCATTCTTGTTTCTATGTAATGCACTAATGTTGTACATTCGTTGTTATGGTGTCCTTTTGTCCTACATGTGGTACACCAAACAACTTCTCTTTTGTCTTTGTTCTTGTTTTGGTTTAGCTGGAATGTTAAGTTATTCATATCCCCCTTCAACTCCTCGATGGTTGGATCTATCTTCTGGTATTGGTTCCATTCCAGTAGCAGGGCTTCCTGTAGAGCCTCTGCCTGTGTCTGAAAATTTTGTTCTCGCAGTGGATATTTCAAGTGTGGTAACAATGAATTAATGAACATGTGCCTATGCTGCATATATGTCATGACGTATTTTATCTTTCCCTTTAGTCATTTGAATCTCTGGTCAATATTACATACATATTATCCTGGTTTCTGTCTGATCTCTATCATCTCATTCATGTATTGGTCCTCTAAACTTGGATTTTGGAACTCGTTTATCAATAACTTGTTGATATCTCCAATCATCCTAGTTTTTCCTGGCAGACTGTTTGCAGCTAAAATCATATACCAATCCACTACACAATCTCTTAATGTGATAGCTAATTATACAAGTTTAGTTTCCTTGTCTGGGAACTGTTTTTCTTCCCAAATCTTTTCACAGATAAACAAGTGTTTTTTCAGGTCCTCTGATGCTTCTCCTTTGAATTCTAGTAACTGGATGGTTGGATGATGTCCTACCATCTTATATGATGAACTAATACCTTTCACACGATGTAGATAATTGAATACTGCTTCCTGAAATAGCTCCCTCAGTTGTTGTTCCTTGTGTATATGTACTTCATTCTCTCTTCCTTCTCCCAAAATTTGGTTATGTAAACGGTGCTGTTCTTCTTGGTGTATTAGTCGCACATGGGTTTGTGGGTTCTACACTGACATTGATATGGATAGGAGTGTTGCCTTCTAATTCCACTCTTGGACCTCTCGTATTCCTCTCATATGTCTCTTGAAGGATTTCCTCAAATTCTCCACAACTTGAAGATCCTCTACCTCCTCTTCATCACTTTCCAAGCCTTCGCTCATGGCTACAACTCTCTTCTTGGTGTTATCCTTATATTGGTAGGGTACTCTGCTACGCGTCCTTCTAGTTGTCACCATGATCCACTTGATCTGGTCGTCGTCCATCGTAATTGGGTCCAAGTATTCCTCCTTCTTTCCTTTATCCCCTTCTCCTTCCATTTCTTCTTTTCATGTCAGTGCTTCCCCCCTTCCCCCATGGACGTAGGGAAGTTTAACTGTCTGAATCCATTGTCATTACACCATTTTATATCACAATATCTTAATGGAAGTATATAATGATATGATGTACCTACCTCGAGGTCCCTTCAAGAATTCTTGTTCAGCTATGCTGTATCATTTTTTTGTATCTATTGCAAACTATGTGATAAATCTAACAACAATGTTGTCTAACCAGAAATCTATAATGCGTGTAAACTTATTATCAACTCATTGTAGCTACGCGGTCTCTTCAGGATTCCATTCTATATTTATAATCTGATTCATAGGATGGTTGTCTTTCAATATTTTGATCCACTCCTGCAATATGTGTGGGAACTCACAGAAAAATACTTCATGCAAGTCGGTGAATACGTACTTGTCCAAGTATTTGCACGGTGTTAGATTCAGGTTTCTGTTATATTTCTACACAAACTATAAGTATTTTTTCTTTGACTATATTTCTATATCTTCCTTTGTGGGATTCTATTGGGCCCTTCATTTTTTGGATAAGGAATCGAGAAAGCTTTGATTGAGCATGAGTTGTGCAAGCTTCAGAAGAAGTCGAGCAACATAACAAGAATGAGCAACAGAAATCAGTTCCGGAAAGGATAGCACAATGCCGACTAAGAAAATACGGTTGCAACAAAACATGAAAGCATGAAATATGAGATAGAAGACACAACTTAGCTTATATATAGGGATGAACATGATTGTAAAAGGGTTGGTTAGTTGGTCAGTTGGTTAACTAGCTACTGGTCCGACTGAATTGTGATTAAGTTTAGTCCGATCTTTCTTTCTTGGTGAGGTTGTTGTTGGTCAAATCAAGAAAAAGTATGAGTTTGTAATTTATTATGTACCCTTTTGAGAGTTAGAGATCTGTGACCTAAGTCCAAATCCAAGAGTCTAAAACAAAAAACTACTATGTATTTCCGAGAGTGTAATTAAAGGAAGGGTCTGAAGATAATATAAGGAAGGATCTAAATTTTCAAAATATGTTATGTATTCTTGTGTTTTACTCATGGATTACAATGTTTGTCTATGTTTTATGCGTTCCTCATGATGGTTCTATGTGTATTTTCTCTTCTGCAACATAATTAGGTTTGATTCTTGCACACATAATATTGAGAACTATTTGATATGTATATGTCTTGTGCAAGATTAGGATGATTCCTAAAGGTTCTATGAATCCTCCTAAGTCTTTTCCTTACCCTTTATTTATCTATTTGTCTTAGAATCACTTCAAGTGAGACTTATTCTCTTCGGAGGAGATGAAAATTCCAATGCTCTAGACTACTAAATACCTTTTGTTGGTAACCTTAGAAGGACCCTGGTCTGATCAAACTTATGGCAACAAAATGGTTTCATTGTCAGGACTTGCATTAAAAGGGAACCTGTAGGGAGGATGCTTCCGTGGATTCATATATATAGTATTGACGAATGGTGGGAAATAAAATGTGATGCCTTCATATGGAAAGAAGTGAAAATGAGGGGAAAATCGGTGGAAGATACTCATGAAGCAGTCTTTTACTCAAAAAGATCGAGCGACTAGTATGAGATTTTCTGGGTTAAGTTTTCAGAAGCATTTTTCCACTGGATAAAGAGGCTCCACGAAGCTCTAGAGTTCCAAGAATGAGTCAATAGGATCAGTTCTTGAGACACAGAAAAAATTGCAGCACTTCATCGACTAGATTTTCTAGTCATAGGGGCGATCGACTTCTAGGTCAATACCACATTAGAAGGATATATTATCAAGTTTGCAGCTGAGAAACACCAATCGGTTTTGTGTGTAGAGACGATTGTCAAGAAACATGCAAGGGGAAGACTACTGAGAGAAATCACCCTGTGAATTCAAGCTTTCTTGATGGAAGAAGGGATGCTAACTATGTCCCCGACTGAGATGGCAGCATAAACACCCTCGCTTGGGGTAGGGAAAGGTTGGGGTAGAGTCATGGCTTGAGAGAGGGGAAAGGTTCTTTGACAAATAGGGGGGAAACAAAAAGAAGTGGACTCAAGAGATAAGCGATCCGTGAAGAGAGTTTCCATAGTTGAGAAGTTATGACACAACATTATCAAGAAAGCAACAAGATAGTCTGAGAAGTTGGAGAAAGAAGTTGGATAAGGAGAGGTAGAGGAAAGACAAATGGAAGAGTTGTGGAAGATGAGAAGATAGGAAAGACTGGCTAGTCAAATATTAAGTGAGAGAAAAGCACAGAGATAAATAATTCCCTAGGAGGTTGGACAAGAAGGAGAAGGTGTAGATGTAAGAGAGGAAGAAGTTGTCATGAATCTTGAAGAAGAAAGAGAATATTCAGCCCCAATAATAGGAGAGATTTGGAATTTGGCTAAAGAGATCGTTCCAGTGGAAGAAAATGAGACCCCCCAGATCAAAGAAAACTTCCCCAAAGCCAGTGGCTCTAGCCCCAAATCGTCATACCCCAAGTTTCCTCTATACAAGTGGTAAGTTTGATACTACCTTCTCATACTAGTTATGTTCCAGTACAATTAGTTCGTCAGTAACAACCAAGAAGTGTGATTACAAGGAGGATATTAGGATCCCCTGGTAGATCACAAGCAGGACCATTAGGTTTTATTTTGATATGAACAACAAGATCAATAATGGTTGGCCATGCAGGAGGTTTGATTGCTCGATAACCATAATTTTGGGGTAAGGGAGACGAATATGTTGAGCAACACTAGTTCTTGTGTGAATCCATATGGATATCCAGAGGGACCCAGGATGCGAATAAGTTGGTATAGTTCTAGACTACCTAAAGAGGTCTCTCTCTCAAGTGGTACATGAATATCATTGAGCCAGGAGTGCCAGGAATGCAAGTTTAAGCGTTCACACTTGGACAAGTAAGGACAAGGTTCATAGTAGAATTCGAACTACCTCGGTCAAAACAACATGCTCAGTTTGAGTTGTGCGAGATACAAAAACGAGAAGGGGACTCAAATTGTCAATATAGCCGAAAGTTTAAATATTCTATAGGGAGGTTAGCACATCCAATCCATGAAGAACATCAAAGGGAATGGTACATTCAGGGATTTCTACCTTTGACCTGAATTCCACTAACACAATAGTGGATAAACACCCTAACAGACGCCTTGGAACAATCGATGAAAATTGAAGACATGGAGGGATACCTTGGGAGCCTAAGAGTGACCACCCCCCCCAGTAGATGCGAACTTGTCATAACTACAAGGGAAAATATCGAATCTTACAGAAAATATTCAAGAGCTGACAATACCTACACTAGGACGACCATTGGTCTGTTGCATCGGATGTTATACAGAATGACATATGGTGAACAGATTTCCATGAATGAGGGGAATGAGACCTCCTCATAATCCGATGGGACCCCCACTAGGACCCATGGGAGGAGTTGTGCAAGCGGCTGTGAACTTACCATTCCATAACCCTACCCTGTATCATGCATTTCCAGGAAGCCAAGCAACACCAATAGCTGAGTACTATGAAATATGTTGAATCCATGGGCATGGTTCAAGACAGTGCCCCATTAAGAAGAAATACTCAATAATACCAAATACAGTACAATGTGAGTTATGCTCATCTACCACGCATACTACCAATCAATGTAGAGCATTGGACGCACTTGCAGACATGTTGGACCGACCAACATTCAGGGTGAATGAAAACCCTCAGGGACCAGAAAGAGGTCGAGGAGGTGGAGTCAAAGGAGATTTCAGAGGAGGATGAACTGGGGAAAGAGGGCCAAGAAGATGTTATAACTATGATGAGAAAGGTCACATGGTTAGAGGTTTTCCTCATCTAAGGCGACCATGGTGTTGTCACTACAGAACTAACGGGCACGCAACTGAAGATTGCCCATAATTAATTGCAAAATGGGAAGATAGGGTACAACAAAGAGGAACTAACCTCATCAGTTTAGAAATAAAGAGATTTATTAAGGGACAATTTCCCAACCTTAATATCATTACTCGAGGAGGAGAGAAGATAGGAGCTGATGCTGAAACTCTACCCCAAATCTAGAAAGAAACACCCAAAGAAGACATGTATGACCCTCTAAAATAGAAATAGTTCTTTAAAGATTCCATAGAAGTCTTTCAGAATATGCCTGGCACTGAGATGCGAGTAGAAACCCCATAGCCTATTTTTTATCCTAAGATGGTGCAAGTACCTACTTCACCCCCTCCACCTAGAAACCCTATAGTCATGCCAAGACAAACTGAGAAACCTTAGAATGTAGTTGACCTTTGGTTTCAATTATTTTCTAACATTCTCGAGAATGACCAATTAACAGAAAAGTTGTCCAATGCATTGTACTTAGTCATGGGGAAAGAAAAACCATTGAACCAGAAATAAGGGATAATATTCATGAGAAGAGTACTCAGAGAGTACAGAGAAGAAAAGTACGAACTAAAAAAGAATTCAGGCTAGCAGCCTAGTTATATGAATTTGAGATTAAGGATTTCATGTTGGATCTAGGATATGATGTGAAAATTATTCCTAAGAATACCTAGGAAGCCTTACAAAAACCTAGGCTAACATATTCCCCAATTTAGTTAAGAATGGAAAACCAATACTATATTTTCCCCATAAGAATACTAGATAATGTGGAAATAGATGTTGCAGGAGTAAAGACAGTGGCTGATTTTGAAGTAATTGAGATCATGGGAGATAAGGACCCTTACCCTACACTACTTGGAATTGATTGGGCCTATGACAACTACGTAGTAATCGACATAAAAAAAGACACCATGACCTTTGAGGCTAATGGAATCAAGGTAGTTCAAACTTTGGATCTATATTTAGGAACTAGATATATAGAGCCAATAGACAATAATATGGAGGGAGAAGACTTGCATCAATTGTACATTGTAACAACAGGAACAAGAGATGATTATATAAATCCTACTGCTGATGGATCAATAAGTTGAAGAAGCATACAATCAACAGATGAAGATTTAGAATTGCATTTTGACAGTTGGAAACAAGGTTCATACAAAATATTCTCAAGAATATGCGCAACTGTCAGAGTATCCAGTTGGGTTTGGACTAAAGTTAGAGAACACCCAATATACAATGGCACTTTAGAACTAGACTGGTTTTTTCTTAGTATGGAAGAAAAGGTGGTATAATATCAAAGAATCTCGGTAATAGATTTATCCTTTCAAGACACCCCTGCAATATGGTGAGCCAATCATAAATCCATACTCATAGATTGGTATGATGTGAAGCAAGCTATGAAGTATAGGTTTCAGAACAAGGAGCAGTTGGAACCAAAGATGCAAACAAATTTCCAAGTTACGCGACTATTCAGTGGAGAATCAGATCCTAAAGAACATATTGAACAATGTGTGACACAATGGAAAGCTGTGGAAATACCCTCTCATTTCTGGGTTTAGTTATTTCCCCACTCTCTAGGACCAATCTTGAAAACTTGGTTCATATAGGAGGAAACCAGAAGAGAGACCAACAATTGGAAGACGCTGGAAGCTCATTGTTGCAAGGACTTCTCATTAACAATTATTTTCAAACTAGGAATATGCAACATCAAACCTAATCACCTGTGCAGACTAGAGTTAGGGGAAAGTGGCAGAGCGTTATCACCAGAATTCACCCTCCAATTGCGGAGAGGGTAAGCCCAATACCCATCATATTTTTATGTCACAAGTTGGTTTAAAGGGGGGTCAAATGGGCACAGACTCAAAACTTGAATGATGTTCAACATAGGGACTGGACAAAAAATGTACAGGGAAGTGAGGGCCACATTAACTTTAGTTAGGAAATTGAGTTAAAGTGAGAGAAGAGGGAAGACTTAGTGAGAAAGGTGAACAAGACTGCTATGGGCATCCGACCTTCCAACAACTCAAAGGAGAAAACTAAAAACTCAGGATCCTTCTTGAGCTCAAGTTCAGACACTAAAATATGTCTACTAGGGACATAGTTACAGTTGTAGCATGATCAAACCTCCATCATCCTGCAACTGCAATAGCTCAACTGGATCATCCATGCCCGAGCCATTCAATGTGAGAGGGGAAATAGAACATAGGGAAATGAGTAAAACTAACCGTGACACTATTGTAATCAAACCTCCATTACAACAACATAACAATCCTTGACTGGATCATCCATGCCCAAGTGTTTTAAACAACTTTTACAAACAAAATGAAAGACAAAGGAAGCTTACTTCTATTAACATGAAAGTCTCAAATCGATTAAATAACCAGAGAACAACTCTGCCATCACAAGCATTACAAAATTGGGAGCTCTGCTCCACCCAATACCATTAAAAAATCACAGAACTCCACATATATACTCAAAGTAATTTTCCATCCTTAGCAGAGGTGTGCTTGAGCCTCCATGGTGATGTGTCTTCTCATTCATAGTCTGCACCCTGCATTTTTCTATCAGATGCAAGCTTAGATCAGTATGGGATTGTAGAAGAAACCGATCGCAGGGGTACCACGGGCCGATGGTCTGCCTCCATGACCAACTCTTACATACTTTCCATTTATGGGGTGAGGCTAGGTTTCAACCACATCCCCATTTCCATTAAATACATCATTGGGATCAGAATGAGGCTGAGTCAACTTGGCACCTATAGAACGTGGCAACCTATTTCTGAGGCTAACCGTGGGGTTTCGGACCTTGACATAGATCATGCAAACTCTACACCTTTTCTTGCATGCAACATTGGGCCATGACCCAAAACTTATCTCCACATATGCTTCAGTATTTCACCTTTAGAGAGTCTCCACTCCACTCAATTCCAAATATCTCGATGCCTAGAAATGCGAAGTGTCCCTAACCAGATCGATGGTCGGATCTTCTATGCATCCGATGGCCATGATTGCCTCCTCTAAAATCCCATTCGTCTACTTATCAATAGGCGCTTACCCTTATCTATGGACCTACTTCCATATGACCTCGGGTCGTGACCTTGGTCCCACTCTTCAAGCGCTTCATGATTTTGCATTTCGGGAGTTCGTACTACACAAAACTTGCACATGCCCTCAATGAAACTCCAATTCGCGAAACTACGAACTAGAGATCAGCGAGTGCTAGCTCCCCACAAAATGACCTCCAATATGAACTGGGGATCTGTCCCTAAATTTTTTCAGGACTTTTCTTCTCAGGGAGTCGAGGCGCTACTTCTTTCAAAACCTCAAATTCATGAAACCACGATTTTGGGATTTCTCTTTTCGTGAACCTGTGTTGTGCTCTATGATGAAATCTATGACTCATGAAATCATGATTTTACTTATCTACTGCCATGTGCCCCTCTAGTTTGGATGGCCCAGATATTCTTCACATTTCAGGGCTCAGGGGATTCATGCCTTCCTCACTTCAAAATTATCGAAGTGGCATTATTTGTTGTCCTGATATGTGCATGTCTTAGCACAACACACCCCAACTTTGGCTGGAAAACATTTGTGGACTTTTTAATCCCCCTTCTTTCGCATTTGGTCACCCAAGGTCCAAATCCTAGGGGAAAACACCCCACTACAAGAATATGTGATAAAATTAGGCTCCATGGGGGATAGATTCCTCTGTGTGAGGCTCTAAGATCTCTTTTTTTAGTTCCAATCACCATGTGTTAGGATATGGAGTCAAGCTCAAAAATATTCTCTTGAGGAATACAGGCTGATAAAAACAAAAATAAACACACATGCTCCAAGGAGGTTATTTATGTACAGTCCTAGACTAATGATTTTAAAAAAATTCTAGGTGAAAGAAAGCTTCCACCATATGCATTCAAGTAACTTCTTAACTGGAATCTCCTTTACTCTGTCTGTGACTAGTAACAAATGATGCAACCATGATAGCAGAAAAATTACATCCTTCAACTTTCCTCCTAATGCTGAGTTTAGGATAAAACTAGGCGGCTTCAAAACATGAAGTAAATAAAAATTCATGTATTCCTTCATAGTCTCATAGGCCAAGCAGAAAAATCTAGAAAATTTATAATAGGCAACCGGATTTTTCTTGCAACTGTTCACAACAGGTTGAATGTCCTTGGAAAGCACAAGTGGGTGAAAGGTGGGTGCAGACGGACTGATCTCAGGCGATGGCCGCTCATTAATAGGCTCTTGATGGGAGATAAACTACTCCTCTGGCTGCTCCTTTTCTTCTTCATATCTCTCCCAAGGATAAAATTCATAGTCATCATAAATAGGAACTATGGGAAATCTATTCTCTTCCTCATGTTGCTCAATGATTTCAACGGGGTCAGGATAGATGATTATTTTATAGTATTTTTCTTTAATGCATAGAGGATAGGACTTTGCACCATGTTCTTGGAAATCCTTCATATCCAACTCAAAATTAGATTTGTAGTTGTCATATATAGGATGGATGCTACCAAGGTCAACAAATTGTGATGTAGGTCTCTTCTACTCCTCATCCGGATAATCATCAAATATTGAAATAATAGGCACATCAGGAGAATAATACAAGGCCTCTACAGCCATGAAATATTCATTGTCGTCCTTAATAGAGCTTCCGAGAACCTCTGCTTCAAGGACTAGAAAATCCTCTGTGCTTTCCTCAAATTTGAACCCTTTTATATTAGCAGAGAGTGATTTTACCAGCTCCACCAAATCCCTCAGAGCATCTACTTCCTCCTCACAACCTTCATTAGAAACATGCATCTCTTGATCATGGTCTTCATATCTCTCACAAAAATTATGACAAATAAACTCAGAGGAATACAACTTTTGACAATGCCTATTGAAAGATGCATGAAACTGCTCCAGGGAGGAGATGCTAGCAGGGGGCAAGGAGTGATACCATTTGCAATCATCTCCTTCTAGTGAGAACATGAAAATTTTTAATAATACATCCTCATGATGTATTTTCCACTAACACATGAGTTCATGAAACTCCTAGAGATGTTGGGCATGGCTATCCTCTTTATGCTCTTTAAATATAGGCAAAAACTCAACCCACTTATCGATAGTAGGAACAACGTTAGAAAAAACAGGAATAATAGAAAAAGTAAAAGGATAAAGCCTTTGAGCCAATATTATTTCCATATCGAATGAGTGGAGTCGTCAATCGGTTCTTCAACCATGGAGTCACTAGGTGAATGATGTGTAGAATAAGCGTGTATGGTTTTTTTCACCATCAAAAACCATATATGATCGTTATGTTCTACCAAGGGCTACTAGATGTAGTCAGAAGTAGCCACACTAACATGGTGGGGTTGAGGTAGTGGAGTCACCTCAGTTAAGTCGCCAGGTACACAACTGCAATCTTTGATGTACTGAGTTCTGATGCACCTTCAGAACCAGTAAGCTTTTTCATTCAATCCCAAGGAAAATTCTTCAATCCATTCCCTAACAACGATGTCGGAAATGTTAGCACCAGAAGTCACCCTCCGATTGCGGAGAGGGTAAGCCCAATACCCATCAAATTTTAATGTCATAGGTTGGTTTAAAGGGGGCTAAAATGGGCATAGACGCAGAACCTAAATGATGTTCAACATAGGGACTAGAAAAGAAATGTACAAGGAAGTGAGGGCCACATTAACTTCAGTAGGGAAATTGAGTTAAAGTGAGATCAAAGGGAAGACTTAGTGAGAAATGTGAATGAGACTTCTATGGTCAGCTGGCCTTCTAGTAGCTCAGAGGAGAAAAATCAAAACTCGGGAGCCTTCTTGTGCTAAAGTTCAGAAACTGAAATATGTCTACGAGGGACACAGTTACAGCTACAACATGATCAAACCTCCATCATCCTGCAACTACAACATCTCGAGTGGATGATCTAGTCGAGGATTGTTATGTTGTTGTAATGGAGGTTTTATTACAGCAGTGTCATGGTCGATTTTACTCATTTATCGATGTTCTATTTCTTCTCTCACATTGAATGGCTTAGGTATGGATGATCCAATCGAGTTGTTGTAGTTATAGGATGATGGTGGTTTGATCATGCTGCAGTTGTAACTTTGTCCCTAGTAGATATATTTTAGGGTATGAACTTGAGCTCAAGAAGGATCTTGATTTTTGAGTTTTCTCCTCTAATATGTTGGAAGGTCGGATTCCCATAGCAGTCTTGTTCACCTTTATCACTAAGTCTTCCTTCTTCTCTCACTTTAAATCAATTTCCTTACTGAAGTTAATGTGGCCCTCACTTCCCTATACATTTCCTGTCCAATCCCTATTTTGAACATCATTTAGGTTCTAAGTTTGCACCCATTTGACCCCCCTTTAAACCAACCCATGACATAAAACTTTGATGGGTACAGGGCTTACCCTCTCTGCAATCGAAGGGTAACTTCTGGTGCTAACATGGAGGACTTGACAATAAACTCCTAGATGTAGAATTGTTCAAGGTCGAGGCCATACCAGAGTACCTGAAGGACATAACAGTCTTCTTAAGTATAGGGTCCTGCCCAGAAACATATTTTGCAACCCAAAAACACCACATGGTTGTTAGAGTAGCATATTACCAGTTAATCACAGGACATATGTATAAACTAGGACTATATATTATCCTTAGAATATGTGTCTTGGATCATGAAAGATAGGGTATAATCTAGAAATGCCATAACAAAGTTGTGGGAGGTCATGTAGGAGGAAATCCCACCACACAAAAATTTCTACAAGCTGGAATTTGGTGGGAAACGCTCTTCAAGGATGCAAAGGTATATGCTAGATCATGCGATGTTTCTCAAATAGTAGGTAAGCCATCAAGAAGAGATGAATTACCACTTCAACCAGTTCGAGATCTACAAGCATTTGAGAAATGGGCAGTTGAATTCATTGGACCAATCAACCCCACAACCAAGCCTTCAAAGGATAGGTACATCATCACCGCAACTGACTATGGTGGGTGGAAGAAATAGTTGTTCATGAATGCTCGATAGATACTTCTTCCAGGTTCATTTTTGAGAATATTATCACTAGATTTGGATGTCCCATGAGCCTAACCAATGATCAGGGAGCTCATTTCATTAGTAGCATGATAGAAAAACTTATAAAATAGTTTTTGATCCATCATCACAAAAGAAGCCCCTACCACCTGCAAGCCAATGGAACAGTAGAAGTATTCAAAAAAATCCTGGAGTGAGGGTTGACAAAAGTTTGTTGTGAAAATTGGGAAGACTAGGATGACAGACTTCTAGAGGTACTATGGGCTTATAGGACAACCAAAAAGAAAATCCACAGGTACACACCATTCCAACTAGTTTATGGGAAAGAGGCAGTGGTGCCTGCATAATTCATCACATATGTCAGAGGAAGAATTAGTTGCGTAGAGACTTATGGAGCTACAAGAACTCGAGGAGACCAGATTTCTAGAAGACTTCCATCAGTCAGTTGAAAAAGAAAGACAAAAGGATTGGCATGATAGTCATATTAAGACCAAGATATTTATGCAAGGATACAAGTTTCTACTCTATGATTGTCAGTACCAGAAGCATCCTGGCCAGTTGTGCATGCATTGGTTGGGACCATTTATAATTGCAGAGATCCGACCCTCAGGAGCAGTTAGACTTGCGCAACTAGATGGTATGCTACGACCAGGATGGGTGAATGGCGCTTTCCTGAAACCCTATATGTCTCAAAACTAAGAAAAAGGATCGTTGCTCTATTCTAAAGGAGCATGTATAATAGATAGATTTGAGTTTTCTGAAATTTTTGTAAATTTAGTTAATAAAGTCAATGTGCGCAGTGTTGTGCTGTGACACATAGTTCATTTTCTGTTTAAGTGTTGTTTGATATAGAAATAATGACTCAACAACATAGGATCCAAGGCATAAAATAAACCTTCAATGACAATCATTAATATGACGAAGACCCCCTTTGTGGTCAGAGGGAGAATGAATCCGAACACGATCTTAATCCATGTGCCACACGAACCTAGTCTAGTGACAACATTTATTTCCATTATGGTACCCCGTATGAGTTCACTTAATCCATAAAGCCATGATAAGAAAAGATGCCATTGAAATTCATTCCAGTATTCTCACTCGTCAAATGGAAAGGTATGAAACTGGCCACATCCCTATCCCACTTATGCAAGTAAATGCCAAGATCGCCCGATGGGATTTACCCAGTTAAACCATCCCATCGAATAAATCAAATCCATTTTCATCCATACATTCATGATGAACCACGGTTATTTCTAAAATTTCCTTCTTAGCCAAGTATAATCCTTTGAGAATTTGCCATAACACCCATCATTTTCAAAAGAGATTAGTAAATTATGAATTCTGAAGAGCGACCCAGCCTGTGCAATTTTGAAACCCGTAGTCATGACCATAGTCCTTAGCTCACCAAAGAATTTTTGATAAATCAGAATCCAAAATGTCGAGAGCCACAGGAAGCTGAAGTACCATGTCTAAGGATGTTGTACCAAATGAGCCCTACGACCCCCGAGTTGAGGTCTTGGGCCATCTCATAGGGAAGGTGGAGCATGTCAAGCTCCTCAATCTCAACCTAACAAATCCATTTTTGTTCCCCTAGATGCACATAGAATTCTTCTGGGAGACGGCTCCAGACAATTTGGGAGGAATGTAATTTGTGCCAAAACCGAAATTTGTCAACTTATTCAACTTGACCATCATGAACCTCAGAAACCTACAAGTATTTGACACCACTAGTGAGGTTGTGTGATGCACAAAGATTCTAATGAGTAGAGTATATTACCAAAGTCTATGGTTGGATAAGCAGTATCTGATCCATGTTGAATATATCCATCAACTTACGGGACTTTCCTTCGAAGGAGAAGATGTGTTGAAAGGATTCCAGGCTCCTGGTAAGAACGAAAAAAGGAAAGGAGATCTCAGTCTGTATGAAAAATTCAACACAAAGAGGGGGGGATAAAGAACAATAATCGACCCTATATTACCAGAGACAATCAGGACTGGTTGTTACATCATAGCTAGTAATGTTATGAGATCATACTAAATGGGAGAATGCACACTATATGCATTATTAGTAGAAGACTTTTGCACCAACGACACTATGTTCAACTAGTGTAGTTACCTGCTTGAGGAACTACTAGTTGCATGCAAGGAAATGCATGAGAAGGGAGTAACCTTCACCTACATATATATGTTGGTGGCATTTGCAATGTACAAATGGAAGACACCTGAGGGAATACATTCGGCGCTACCAGACAAGGGGCGCATGGAAACAATGTTTGATCCATGGAAGTCTAGGTCAGATTCCAAGAATGCATCTTTCAATGTTGTAGTGTTTTCTAAGTGGTACAATGGCCTAATAGATGCAACATAGAGGCTTCATATTCTACAAGAACTTCTCAACTTCAATACGATAAATATTTCCTTTAGCATGAACCAAGATCATATGTTTGTATGGCCGAGACATGTTAATAAGGAAGAATTCCATTCAAAAATGTTGTCTTTCTACTTGGACGAGGAGGCCTTCGACAAAGAAGTAATGTCATGGCCAGGAGTTAAACACAACCTGTGCAAGACAATAATACATTATATTCTTCTTGATAAGATCTAGAAGAAGAAAGGGAAGGAAGTAAGGGTAGGACTGATATGAAAATAGAGGGCTGACTTATTATGCTATGCAAGCACCCTCTACTCCATTAAAATAAACTTCAGGACCTTTCTCAATGTCTTAGTTATGCAAGAGGTTTTATGTTTCAAGTTTATGCTCCTTTTATATGTTTATGTCTAAGGTCTTTGTAAGGTTAAATATGTTTTTTTCATAAATACAACAACAAAAATAACTTGCAGCAAATAATAACCAACAAACACTCACAACAAGAACAACATGATAAAGGAGTTCACCCCCAACTGGGCTACATCTCCTTGAGCCTCCTTCAATGGACTAGGCTCTATAGGATTAGTTTGTCAAAGACTCTTTTAAAATATTATACTCAACTCCAATGGATTTACTGACTGTACCATTGGGTTCAGAATACATAAAAACCCCAAAAATGACTAAAAACGGACCATGGCTCATCCGGGCATGACCTCTTCTACATATGGCCTTGAGCTTCCTTGAGCTTCCTTGTAGCAAAAAAACCTATAAAGGTCCTCAAATGCCTTTGAAACCTATCCCAATGTGTTCAAAGCATAACAATTAGTCAAAAATGACTATTTAGTCACAGAAAATAGACTTGGGCTCATCTAAGCATGGCCTCCATCAATGGGGGCCCTAAGCTCCCTGAAACTTCAATGGTGTAAAATCTGCAAAACAAAAGTCTTTAAATGCCTTTGAAAACAGTGCCAATGGATTCCAAACATCCAAAAACCCCTAGCTGGTCTTTTTCAGCACCTCATTTGGCCAAAAAATGAAGTTGGGCCTCCTGCCATTTTCCTCCTTCAAGCTTGTTGTCTTTGGTTTGCCAAAACGCACCTGTGTGTGTCCAATCCAACCTATGCATGTTTTTCCATGCCTAAACTTAGCACATGCACATCCCCGCAAAATGTGCTAATTTGTAGAATGGTTAGGGAACCTAGCTCCCTAACCTCGGAGGTGTTGGGCACATGGGGCCATGTGGCCACGTCTCCCGCGCACAAAAGGGGGCTCATTCCACAAGCACATACAAATGTGACAAGTGGCGGTGCATAAAACTTAACCATTTAACAAAAAAACCATGCGCAAACCTCCATGTGGAAAAGGGTCACATGGTAGGTGCATTGAAACTGGGGGTTGGGGCTAAGCCCCAGCCCGGACATGCCCCAATTGCAATATTAAACAAATTTAAATATATATTTTTTACATATATATAACAAGAAACAAAGGGTGGCATGCCGGTTGGGCAGCCTTTTCCAAAGATTTCCCCAATGGGGAAGGTTCGGGGTTCCATTCCCACGGACTCCATAAGTTTTTAACACAACAAACCTTTACCATGGTGCCACGTGGCAGCCCATGCCTGGGCCACGTGGCACCACTCCATTTGCCAATTAAATGCCATGTGTCAAAAATATATTCGCCCACATCTGTCAAATCAAAACTTGCCATGTTAGCATATGCCAACTTAGCATTGACACATCATCTGCCACATCATCATGTACGGACTATACAGACTGTACAGTCAGCATCTTTTTTTTTCCCTATTTGGCAAATCGAACAGATCACGATATCTCACTCATCTGATGTCTGTTTGACCCCGTTCAAAGTGCATTGGGTTCGTAACGATGAGGGATACACACCTTTTTGTTTTGAGGTGATTCCAAACACTTTCAGTTTTGGGCTAAATTTTGACCCCTGGTCTAGATTCTGATCAAGGACTGAGCTCAAGCTCAGCGTCGCAGAAACAAGAAGACCCAACACAATTAGATATTGATGAGGAATACAAGATGCTACCATTAGAGTGTAAGAAAAGAACATTGTTGGTCCTCCATCGGATTCCAGCTAACATCATGTTGTCAAGTGAGGACATCAACAACATCCTAAGTGTTGTGTTCATTATTGAATGAACAGTGAAGAAGCTAAGAACCTGGGTTTCACCAAAGAAGCCTATGAACCCCCAACCTATTGCCTTAGTCATGCCCTTCACTCACGCAGTGGTTAGAGAAAGCCCCATCATACACATTCAGGATGACCCTAAGCCTGAAACAATTCCATCCACAATCATCACTAAGCACTCTCTGTCATCACCACAACCCTAGTCACTAAACCTAGACCACAAACCCAGAGACAATGTAGCTCGATCAGCTAGAAAAAGTGGAGCGAGAACTCTCAGAAACAACCCAAGAGTTTCCTAATACGAGATCAGAAGTTTCTGGTCCAAACCCTGAAGTACCAAAGAAGAGCTTGCAACTGACTAATCTGAACCCAGACATCTAGGAACAAAATATTGTGCATTGTTTGTAATAAAAAGTCACCCAAATCATGGAGGATCGACAAGATCAAGGAAGCCAACAAAACCCCTCATCGGCCAAGGGTGAGGGTGCTCAAGAAAGCACAACATAGGAAGCAGACGCAAAAAAAAGGTAGGAGATACCAGAGGTTTATAAGGAACCAGAATCAACACCCAGGTAGAGTGCGACATCTGTGAGCAAACAGATGGAGCAGGTTCTCCAGAACCCTTAGCAATGCACAGAGCTAATGCAACTATGCATATCCAGAACAAAGGTTCTGACTCTTTTACCCTTAGCACTAAGGTTGAGGATTGCGATAGGACCATAAGTAGAGGAGGAGGTAGAGACTCGTTCAGATAATTGAACGAACAAAGGAATTCCACTACAGACATGAGCACCTAGGGACACAACCGCTTCATCTGTTGACCTCATATAGTGGCCAAAGATGCACTTATTTGGACTGATCAGAGCATCAACTGATCAACTAAAGAAAAGGCTCTAGTAGGCCGAGAGGTCTATCGAGGTCACAAGGGAGGAAGTGTTCCTTGCGTAAGCATAAATAAAACATGAAGAACACACCAAAGTCTAGGTTGAGAAAAAACTGGAAAGAGTGTAGGAAAGGCTTGTTGAAGCCTGGTCAAAGATTCAAAAGGTTTCACCTAAATTACCTGAATCCAACAATGTAGGGGAGCCAGAGCATCAAATTGATCTACTCCAAGGAGCATGGACACAACTCGCTACTCATGTTAAGCATCTAGAAGTACAGTTGTGACGGACTCAACAACAAGCAGAGGAGCATCCCCAAAAGTTGCAAGAGCAGATGCAGAATATAGTACTGGAAGGAAACAATTCCTAAATAGTGCTACATAAGTACACGACTGAATGCACAAAGATCTTCCGAGAATTTAGTGATTAGATGGGAATCATCACTTGACACAACCAGGTGTTGGAAGATGTGCGACGAAATATCCAGGTCTTGAATGACGAAGTTGTGACCACAATGGACCCAATGGAACAACAACAGAAGTTCGACCAAATCCAAAAGGCGGACAATGAACTGAATGTCATCTTTGAGGCATAGTCCGTAGAAAAGAAGGATTTGCATGACTTATGATCTATCATTCAGAAAATGTACATGTAGATGCATCAAGTTGATGAAATAGTTGATTCTAAGTGGAACTTGTTGGTCGAGTCCAAGCCAAAGGACTATACTAAAGAGGCAACCCAACAATTTGTTGCAGATGCATCACTCCTTTCTAGGAAGTGGCAAGATAAGGTTGGAAACTTTAAAGGAGTGAGGGAATGGTCCTTGTAGTTGGTCCCGGAGTTGGGCCCTTCGTTTGAAGCAGGGATGATTTTAAGGATGGAAATTTATTTTAAAATGTAGAAACCTTGGCGAATCTTACTAATCCTTCATATGCCAACCATAAAATGTTTGGCAATATTTTTGTAAAAATATTCAAATTTCTAAGGATTTTGTATAGTTTGTATAAAATTTTGGCGATTGTTTAGGTAAAATAATTTTATCCTTTAGAATTTGTGCGAATCATTTTTAGAATAGAGAATATTGTTTTGGGAAAAACCATGGAAAATTAGCCCATGAGCGAAATTTAGCCCCTAAAATCATCCCTGGTTTGAAGAGGCCAAAGAAGAGAAATCAGAAACAAAAGAGTAAAAGGAAGAAGAAAAGGAGGACAAGGGAAAACAACAGGTGCTCCACGAATTTGCGAAAGAACCAAGCACTTGACTCGTGGTTGATTCAAGGGTTTTGGTTGGAGCCTCTTGGGCCCTTCATTTTTTGGATAACGAATCGAGCAAGTTTTGACTGAGAACGAGTTGCGCAAGCTTTAGAAGAAGCTCAACAACAGAACAAGAAGGAGAAACAAAAATCATTTGTGGAAAGGACAGTGCAATGCCAACTAAGAAAAAATGGTTGCAACACTACAAGAAAGTGTGAAAGTCAAGACAGAAGACACAACCTAGCTTATATATAGGGATGAACATGATTGTAAAAGGGTTGGTTAGTTGGTCGTTTGGTTAGCTATCTATTGGTTCGGTTGAATTGTGATTAAGTTTACTCCGATCTTTCCCTCTTGGTGAGGTTGTTGTTGGTCAAATCAAGAAACATTTTGAGTCTGTAATGTAGTATGTACCCTTTTGAGAGTTATAGCTCTGTGACTTGAGTCCAGAGCCAATATTCTATAACAAAACACTATTGTTTATTTATGAGAGTGTAATTGAAGGAAGGTTCTGAAGATAATAAAAGGAAGGATCTAAATTTTTAAAATATGTTATGTCTTGTTTTGTTTTACTCATGTATTATAGTGTTTATCTATGGTTTATGCATTCCTTATGATGGTTCTGTGTTTATTTTCTCTTCTGCAACATAAGTAGGTTCGATTCTTTCACACATAATATTTATAACTATTCAATAAGTAGATGTCTTGCGCAAGATCAAGATGAGTCCTAAAGGTTGTGAGAATCCTCCTAAGTCTTTTCCTTACCCTTCCCTTTCTATTTGTCTCAGCAGTGCTTCAGGTGAGACTTCTTCTCTTTGGATGAGATGAAAATGCCAGTACTCTAGAATAATCGATACCTTTTGTTGGTATCTTGAGAAGGACCCTGGTTTGATCAAACTTGCGCCAACAAATTCCACGGTCTCAACATCTCCTTTTAGATTCCCATTCTTTCACCTTCTTTTCATCCGATCTCGTATTCTTTTTACGCTTTTTCAGTAGATATCATGTACTCAATCCCATTGTCTTCCACTCATCAGGCAACAGAACCATTTGTTGGATTTTCCCCTTTATCTATATACTCTTAATGGTCTTGAGGGATTCTGATTATAATTCTTATTGACCGTCACATATTGACCTCGGTTAAGAACTAAGTAGCTTCCCAAAAAAATCCATTAAAGACTATCGACCCATCTAGTAACCCAGAAGGAAACGTGGTACATGGAGTGCACTACGCAATCTCACCCGAGATAGCTCTATGGGTGGCTTCAATAATCAGGTCGTTACAACCTTGGATTGAGTGAGATCTGTTCTTGTGCATCGTAACCTTTATTCAATTCATTTAACATCTAGTTATAATATTCATTCTATGCATGCATGTAAAATACCATATCTACTTGATTACTCCATTCATTCAACATTCATCAACTAATTAGACCCAAAGACAAATTCATTTAGTCACATAACATAGTGTTACCATGGTTCACCCCCTCCTGGGTTACGTGTACAAAGATTTGTCTCTCAGGATTTTATTATAGTTCATAAATATATCACACTGTGTGTGGTTACAGTATTGGTTCTTATTCTCTCCCCCAAGCTCCTCGATCCCTATGAGGTTGAATA
>ML836404.1:73832-99179 GCA_009831015.1 Picea engelmannii | reverse complement strand
GAAACTCTTGTGGGATACACACTAATTCCTTTAGTTGTAAATGGGTTAAGGACATGGGCATGAAGCCTCGGTCATACAGTGAAGAGTATGAAGGAGGCACCCTCCTTCCACAGGGTTTGAACTTGGAATTCCCGCAAGGGTAGATTCCAGAGGTCGACAAGACTTGACCATTCCAATAAATCCTACCCCGACCCTCTTGTAGGTTTACGTCCCGTGACTCTTTAACTGCTAAACTAAGGCAAGCAGGCGACCATTCAAAAGCATGAGTTCATAGGGAGATGATACATACATCTACCTTATTCATTCAATACAAAAATCATTCATAGACAGATAAACATATGTGCATTCAATCACCATTTCCATTTCAACACACAAAGTATGAAAATACTTATCATAAAACCAGAGTTCGTGAAGTGACTGCTAAAAGGGGTGCATGTTTCCACCCAACCATAGGCACAACCACTCCTGATGGATTTACCACTAGCCACCCCAGAGCTAGACCATGATGCTCTGAGAGAGACTCTTTCTTCTTTCTCAGCGATAGTCAGGGACGGAGGTTACTCTCCTCCTCCCACAGGGTCTTGGCAACTGGTTTTCTCTGTACCAAGCAAGGAGGTTTGCACAAGTACTTCAATAGTCACTCATCAACCTCATTTATCAGCTTGTAATGAAAACCATGCCAACCACTTCTTGCGCCCAGAACAAGCTTATCTCTCATTTCTTCCTCGAACCATAGAGTTGTAACCATTCTTTTTCTCTTCTCGAGATTGGTTTTTTTACTCTTCTCTCTTCGCAGATCTACCTTTTTTCTCTTGCCTCTTCCCACGAATTACCTCTTTCTTGCCTTCCTCAACAAGGTTGTGTGGGTCTGAATCCCCAACTCGTGGTCAGGTCTAGAAGTCTTACAATTAGGTACTCTGCCCAATCTCCTCATTAACTCTTGAGGAGGACTCTTCCAGCTACCACTTTGACTAGTAATTCATTTCTAGGTCAGAGAATTGTTATGGATTTGAACCATTAATTCCAGTAAGGTATTGGTTTGGTGGGGGGGTCATCTCAACCATTTATGGTTCCCCTCACCATCTCTCTCATAGCATCCATGGTCTATCTTGGCAAACCCCCCTTTCAACAATTATGAAACACTTATCCATTTTCTATTAATAACATAAAATACATACATTAACCTTTTATGCAAAGGTTTATCAAATCAAACATTCACACATATCTAGTCTGCCATAGTCTCTTGGTCAGTTATAATTATATTTACAAACTGGGGGAAACATGGGTATTACAATCCCCTCCCCCTTAAAGGAACGTCGTCCTCGATGTTCTATATGCCGATGTGCTATGTATGTATAGAAGTAAACAAAAATGGATATGCTTGTTTCATGTCATCCTCCATCTCCCATGTGTCCACATATGGGCCAAAGTGTTTCTATCGCACCTTGACCTATGCAATGGTTTTGTTCCTAAGTGGGGTTTCCTTCCTATCTATTATGCATTGAAATTCTAGCAGGAATTCTCCCTCTGGTTCCACCTGAATTATAGACCAGACAATAATATGATTAGAATCATGTACATATTTCTTTAATAAAGAAACATGGAAAAAATTATGTGCCTTCACTGTGGGAGGAAATGCTAGCCTATAGGCTACAAGTCCCACTCTATCCAAAATTTCAAAGGTTCCACAATACTGAGGTGCCAGCTTGGCACAAGCTCCCATTCTCAAGGAGATTTTTCTAGGTCTAACTCGAAGATACACATGATCCCCTGTTTTGAACTCTCTAGGAGTCCTCTTTCTATCTACGTAGCTTTTATGTCTATCTTGAGCTATTTTCAGATTCTGTTTCATCTGAATTAATTGTCGTTCCATTTCTTTCAACATGTCTGGATCAATTGTAATTCTATCTACTCAATTATTTCAATTGATTGGAATCTTGCACTATCTACCATAGAGGGCTTCAAAGGGCTCATTTTCAATGACTTTTGATAGCCATTGTTGTAGGCAAACTCTACCAGTGGTAGGTAGTCTTCCCACTTCTTAGGTTGATGCATTACATGCATCCTTAACATGTCCTCTAATACTTGGTTTACCCTCTATGTTTTTCCATCAGTTTGGGAGCGATAGGTTGTGTTAAACAACAATTTAGTCTCAAAACTAGCCAATAAATATTTCTAAAAGCTCAAAGTAAATTTCGTATTGCTGTCAGATGTGATCTCCTTAGGCATGTCGTGCAATCAAAATGTTTCTTTCATGAAGATACTAGCAATATCTATTGCCTTGCAAGTTGACTTGACGTGAACAAAGTGAGTAGCCTTGCTCAATTTTTCCACCACTACCATGATGGCATCATTCTGCTTGGTCGATTTTGGTAATACGGCGATGAAATCCATGGAGATGGTTTCCCATTTTCATTTTGGAATTGGTCAGGGTTGCAACAACCCTGTTGGATGCCGGTGCTCTGCCTTAACCTGCTGACATTCTAGACATTTAGCCAAGTAATCAACTATGTCCTTCTTCAGTCTTGGCCAATGGAATAGTTTCCTAGTGGCCGTAATCATTTTCTGATAACCAAGATGACCAATATATGGTCTTTTGTGTAGTTCATCCATCATGAACCTCTTCAAGTCACAATTCGTGATATACCACCTACCTTTATAAGTTAGTAGGCCATCATTCAACATTTGATAACCTTCATACTTCATCCCTCTGAGCTCTTGTTCTAAGTACGATTTTATAGTCTCGAAGAATGCATCGTTTTCTTGTGCACTCTTGACTCTCTCCTTGACATTCGTTTCACAGGTGCTTACCACTGCCAGGTGAATCATTTTCACACTTCTGCTAAGGGCATCAACCACCATATTTTATTTTCCTTTAATACGTTTGATTTCAAAATCAAACTCACTTATGAGAGCCATCCATCTAGCTTGTCTATCATTAAGTTTTGGTTGATCAAACAGGTACCTCAACCCACAATGGTTTGAAATAAGCACAAATATTCTACCCAAGAGGTAATGCCTCCACATTTTTAAAGCATGCACTATGGCAGCCAATTCTAGGTCTTGGGTCACATAATTGATTTCATGCTCATTCAATTTTTTGGATTCGTAGCAAATTACATGTTCTTCTTGCATAAGGACTCCTCCGAGTCCTTCCTTGTAGGCATCTGTACACACAAGGAAGTCCTTGTTTGGGTCTGAAATTTTCAGCACAGGTGCATTGGTTAGAAAGTGTTTCATCTCTTGTAATCTCTCCTCACATTTTGATGTCCAAAGGAATTTAACTCCCTTTTTCTGAAGGGAAGTGATTGGGCAACCAATCTTGGAAAATCCTTTGATGAACCTCCTATAGTATCCTACTAGGCCCATAAAGGATCTGATATCATATACATCCTTTGGGGTAGGCCAATCCATAATGGCTTTGATCTTGTTAGGATCAATTGCCACCCCTTCTTCAGATATAACATGGCCTAATTAATGGACTTGTTTATGGCAAAAGTCACACTTATTGATCCAGAATCGGACCTAGGAGCCTGATAGGGCTCAAAAAGGCTCAAAAATTAAAGTTCTCGGAATCGACCGAAACTAATTCCATTGCAACCAACTCATCGTGTTGATTCTGGACATACATTTACTTTCTCAAACGAACGTTGTATGCGAAAGTTATCACAATCTGACTGCTTTCCCAAACAACTAAAATGTCAATAGTAAAAGTAGCAAAAAGTCAATGCTGACGTTAGCATGACATCACCAAGCTGACATCGGCATAGTGACTTGTGGCAGCACAAAAACAGGGTGACTGGACAGTGACAGAGACCAATAGCATGTTGACTCATGGCATCGAAGGACAACATATGGTGGGGTGCCACGTGGCACCCATTGGTTGGACATTAGGTTCATTGCAAAAATTATTATGGAGTAGAAGGAATCGAACTGACGACCTCTCCAAACGAGCTAAGCGCTTTCACAAAGGCCCCAATTGCCAATGCGCCACAATGGTTCTTATTCAATGTAAGCCACTTTATTTGTAATAAAGTGTATGTAATATGTGGAGGGCGGAAAGGGGCTGGGGCTAAGCCCTAGCCCACAGTTTCTTTGTTTACTTGTGACCACAATGGAGAGAGCCCGAGTTTACAACACTCTCCACCATATAATTAGGGGTTATCCCTACAAGGGCAGGCGAGATTTCTTGGTTAGACCGAGGTCACATACTTTTCTCCCCAAAACCAGGAGCTAGCCCAAGTTTAGGGCCAACGCTTATCCCTTTGGCCTAGCGCTTGGCCATATATAGCTATAATATGACCATAATAAGGGGGCGTGCGCCAATCAAGGGGTCTAAAGCCCAAATTTAAACACAAAGTGGGTTTTTTATATGGTTTTGGATTTTTTATTGTTTTTAAGCCTGTTAATGGAGATTTTGGCCATTATTGGGAGATATTGGGCTCTTTTTGAGCCCAGATTTTGGGGGGAAGTTGGGGAAGGATAACCAACTTTAGATCTATATAAACCAGGCCTATTTGAGACCATGGAGGACATTCATATTAGAGTTATGTTGAAGCAAAGCCAAGGCAAAGCCATTTTTATGCAGGGAAGTTGTTGAGGAGCATACCTTTGCAGGCCATTTCTGGGAGCCTCGTTCATCCGATTTGGGTGCCGTCAATTTTGATGGGTTTGTGAGATCTAGTAGAACATGACCAGCTCATTGTTGTAGCCTTTTGGCATGATTATGATGTAAATTTAAAGCTTCGAACATAAATAAGCAAAGCCCATCGAGATAAGGCCCAGAGACGTAGGCGAGATTGTCAAACTCCGTTATCATCTTTGTGTTATGGTTTGCTGCTATTATTCATGCTTATGTTCATATATGTATATTTTCTTATGGCTACTATGTTCCTTCATTAAATTCATCCTCTTTCATTCAGCTTTATAAATGGTTAATTAACACATGCAATTAATAACTCAACCACAGTCATTAAAAGATCTGTTCGGATCACTTATTGAACTTAGCATAGAGTTGATGTCCTCTTACTACTTGAAGCACTAACTTGAGATTTTTTTCATGCTCTTCCCTAATCTTAGAATAGATTAGGATATTATCAATGAAAACCAATACAAATATGTCTAAGAATTTATTGAGTACATTATTCATTGAGCACATAAAAGTGGTTGGTGCATTGGTCAACCCAAATGGGACCATCACAAATTCATAGTGACCATATCTTATCCTAAAGGTTGTTTTGTGGATGTCTTTATCCTTAATTCAGACCTGATGGTATCCAGATGTCAAGTCAATCTTGGAGAAAATGGTATCACCCCTTAATTGGTCAAAAAATTCATCGATCCTTGGCAAGGGATACTTATTCTATATGGTTTTCTTATTGAGTTGCCTATAGTCTATGCATAACCTAAGTGTGCCATCCTTCTTTTTCACAAACAAGGCTGGTGATCCCCATGGAGACACACTAGGCCGAATGTAGCCTTTGTCCATCATTTCCTTTATCTATTGCTTGAGCTCAACCAACTCTGGTGTACTCATTCTATAGGGTGTTCTAGACACTGGCACCGCTCCTGGTGCAAATGCTATTGAAAAGTCAATATCTCTTCTTGGAGGTAGACCTGGTACCTCTTTTGGAAACACATATTTATACTCTCTTAATATGGAATGGTCTTCTAGGCTTGGTTTTTTGTCCTCAACAGAGTCCAACACTTGTATTGCATATAAAGGGCATCCTTTTCTGCAATACTTCTTCACTTGAAGGGATGATATTTGTCTCACTAAGACAGGATTTTGAATCCCTTGTAAGGTTACCTTTCTCCCTTCTTCATTTTCACTCTCCAAAGTTTTATTGTAACAGCCGAACTTGGTTTTATGGGCAGCCAACCAGTCCATGCCAATCAACAGGTCATAAGATCCTAAAGGAAGTATGTTTAGGTTTGCTTGGGTGGGCAATCCACTTGTAACGAATTGGCATGCTGGTATGACCTTTGTTACTTTACTCTTGGTTCCAGTGGCTAGTTGTACCAACCATGATTTAACATGTTTAACTTGTTCCAATTTACATTTCTCAACAGTTTGAGGGGCAACATAACTCAAATTAGAACCAAGGTCAATTAAAATGGAAACTAGATGGCTGACAATCATACCTTCCATCTCCACCATTGAAGCTTTGTGGTCGGCTTGTTTATTATCCAAGGTTGCATAAATTTGTGGCATGATCCTAGCCACATCATTGAATGTGGTAGCCTCTTGGATGTTGTAGACCCTCCTATTGTTCTATGGCCTATATGGGCAGTCCCTCAGCAGATGTTCTTCTCCACAACCCCAACATTTCAAGGGTTTTCTCTTTGTGTTATTAGTCTTTCCTGGGGCTGCTCCAAAGGGTTTGTTTCCACTATGAGAGGGGAAATTTTGTTGGTATACACTTTTAGCAGGAAGGCTCATCTTAGAACCCTTCCCATAGATCTTGAATCTTGAGGGTTTAAACCCCTTCTTCTTGAATCCTGAAGTGCTTTTCTTCTTCCAGTCCTCATGGGGTTTTGTCTTACTCTTGAATTGCTCATAGCAATACCGTGCCTTTCGAATAGTGTCTTCTAAAGTCTTTGGCTCGTCAAATTCAATTCTATCTCGGAAGGACTGAGGTAGCCCACTAATAAATCATTGCATTTTTACCTTTTCATCCTTTATGTAGGGTACATACCTTATCAGCTCAAGGAATTTATTGATATATTCATCTATGGTGAGTTGTCCCAACTTGAGTTCATATAACTCCTTGGTATTTCCATCAAAGTATTTCTCTGATACATACTTCTTTTTGAAGTATTTCTCAAATTGTTTCCATGACACATCCTTCTCATGGATTCCTTTCACATTCATAAGGTCCTCCCACCAAATGGAGGCCTTTCCATTGAGGTTAAAAATGGTTATTCGAACCTTCAAATTTTCAGAGTAGTCATGGACTCTGAAGTACTTCTTCAAGCTAAGTAGCCAAACTTCTGCTTCTTCCCCCTTCTTCATTTTTCAATCAAAGGTGGGTGGTTTGGCTTTCTTGAACTCTTCATGGTCATGGCTCTTGGAATGTTTCCTCTTCTTTCGTTTCCTCTGAGAATACGAACTAGTTTTTCCATTAGAACATTCCTTTGAGTTGTTAGTTTCCTCACCAGAGGATTCTCCCGACAAGTGTCTCTTGGCTCCATGTTGGGCCTTCTTTGAGGTGTTCCTCCTTGTTTGGCCACTTTCAGGGTCATTCTTTCGTATCTCAGGTGGACTCTGGGTTTTCTTCGTATGATGTCTATCCACATGACTGGTTGTTGGTCCATGTTGCAACTATCTTTGTATATCCAATAAGATTTGCAGGAGGACTGCATTAATTTCAGTTTCCTTTTCCTGCTCTTTTATCAACCTTTCATTGTCAGCCTCACAACTCTGTAATTCTTACATGAGGCTTCTTACAATTTCAACCAAATCCAGAGGGGTTTCCACCACCCTCCTCTCATCAAATTCTTCCTCTCTACCGTGGGAGCTTTCCCCCAATTCATGGTGTGTCACCATCCTTTATGTTGTAGTTTTCCTGCGGTCTACTGATTGCTTGATTGTTGATAAAACACTTTCTATTAGTTAATGGTCTATTAGTTCATGAACTTCACACAGTTCATGTTTTTCAAACACACACAACAATAAAAAAATTCATTCCTTTCTCCAGTAGAGGTTTAACTAAGCCTTTTAGGAAAGGGGTAAGATATGATGTCACCCCTAAAATTTCTTTAAATAACATTTTTAAGCGACTCATTCATGATCCCAAGCAAGCCAAGTGTTGTAACCACACTCTGATACCAATTTATAACACACCCGACCCCTAAGTACCCTTTCTTGGGGTGGGGCATCAAAATTCCTCTTACTCTAATCATCTCGAATCATTTCTCTGAGGTCATCATCCTCTTCTACTCGCCCATAGATCTCTAACGACTATTACCATGCTCTAATCTGACTTCTGGTTTGTAAGTTATGGCCTCCCAAAATTCTTTGGGAGTTATTAGTTGAGGACCACGCGTGTTAGGGACCTAACCCCTCACATTAGTAGAATAATATATTTCCATGTAATAAAGGTCAATATTAATAAGGCTTAGCAATAAGGAAGAATAATTCCAATGTAAGAAGACCTAATAGAAGCTTCTGCTTCTAGAAGGATCTTCCTCTAGATGGTTCTTTTAATAGACATATTTAGTATAAATAGGAGTCGAGGGTATGAGAACTTTTGTCTTGGATATTATTGTAATAGAGCTATAATCTACTGGAGGTTGCCCCCTCGAAGAAGCAAGTGAACAATCCTCTCAGTAATCAAAGTGCTCTTTCTGGTGTTATTCTGGTATCATTTCGGTATTATTGCAATGTTGTTCTGGTTATATTGTTGTTCATCTTCCATTTCTAGCTATTTATTTATGTTCTGCATACTTTTTTATATCTAGAATATTATAAGTGGTATCAGAGCACCTTTCTCGACAGAAAATTGTGGGTTAATTTTTTTCAGGGTAGAAACGTATTTCGATGTCTTTAAGCTACAAAGATTTGTCGTTACATGCATAAACCCGCGGTCGAGAATTCATACACGTAAGAAATACAAGAGGTACTTAAGCGCACATCTTTTGGCCAGCCTTGTAACCCCTGTTGGTACCCCTTCGAGTGGTAGCGCATCAGACAACACCTGTATACGGATTGGCCTAGATTTCCTGAAGCCCTCCATAGATAAACCGATCGGCCGCATGACTGTTATAGTGCCACTGAGAACAACACTCAAGAAGATACTCTCTAGTACCTGGGTAATCGGGTAGTGCGGCTAAGGGCACGGTCTAGCCTCCTTAGTTGGTGCCCTGAGATATTGGGCCGAGTACTACTATTGGACCCCGCATGTATATTAGAGAGCTATAGCACAGGGCAAACCCTTGTCTGTAGAACCCTTGAATACCTAACCATTGGGAAGGAAACAAAAACAAAACATACAAGATCTATTGTCGCGTAGTTGTGTCTCCTACATTCGATTTGCAAAATTACTACACATTTCTTCCTGTTAAACATTTGGGCATTTCTTCCTGTTGGCACCATTATTTGACACCTATTCTGTTGGATTTCTCTATTCGCCCTTATCGCAGTCATACCTATCAATTTTCAACAAAAAACATTTGTGGACCCAACCCCCTTCCAACACCCTTATTTGGGATTTACCCCATTGGATTCAACTCGTCACCCTGATCATTGTGATACACTTCACCCATAACCCATTTTCTGTGTGGTCCCACCCGCCCCTTTCCGTGTTCCCTAGTCATCATGGCCCATACCCGTAGACAAGACTTGGAAGCTCACTTCAATACGTTGCACTCTAATTTCATAGAAACCCAACAAGAAGTACGACAACTCAGTGCCAATATTGTCTCCATCAATCAAAAAATGCATTCCTTCATAGCTGCCTCAATCGCGGAACTCAAACAAGACATGACTACCCGGTTTGAATAGGTCACTATGATGATCTGCGCCAAGCTTCATATCCCTGCAAATCTTCCCTTATCTGACTCACCTTTGCATATTAATGGTGAAACTTCCTCTCATTCCCAGAATTTTCAACCCCATCACTTTCAGCATGACCTACGCCTTCCGTGTGTGGATGTGACCAAATTTGATGGCTCAAATCCCACTGGATGGGTAACTCAAATGGAAAATTATTTCTCTTTGTTTGGCATTACATATGATTTGGCCAAACTTCGGCATGGTGTTCTCCATCTAGATCAATAACGTTGGGAATGGTGGCAATGGAGAAACAATTATGGCCAACGGTATGTGGCTTGGACACACTTTGTGGAAGAGCTTTGTGAATGCTTTGACACTGACACCAACCATTTAGGTCGTTTGACAAAGTTAAAACAATCTGGCACAGTGGAAGACTTTATAGCTTCTTTTGAGTGACTGGCTTTTCGTACTGAGTGCATGTCTGATGCTTTTTTCCGAGAATGTTTTATCAGTGGCCTCAAGGATGAGATTCGTGCCCATGTCCTTTTGGATCAACCTCAGAGTTGGGTGGACACTACTTAAAGAGCTAAGGAAGCACAACAAGTTGTATCTTCTCAAAACCGAAAACCCTCCTTTATTCTTCTCACTAAACAAGTAACTCCCACTCCTCCTTCTACTCCACTAAAGATCCAGAAATTGACCAGGGCTGAAATGGCTGAACGCCAACTCAATGGCCTTTGTTATAATTGTGATGACAAATATTTTCTGGGACACAAGTGTAAGGAACAAAGATTTTTATGGCCATCTTGGAGGACGTTTCAGAAGAGGATGTTGAGGCTCCCCTTGTGTCCATGTCACATGAACCCACTGACATAACCCCTCCCTTGGATCCTCCCAATGTAGAACTGGTCATTTCCCCAAATGCTCTCACTGGCTTCTCTGCTCCCCAAACCCTCAAGCTAATTGGTTACATCAAGCATAGGAAGGTCATCATTCTTGTTAATAGTGGAAGCACCCATAAGTTTATATAATTGCTATATCTGGGCAGTCAATAATTTTAAAATCATGATTGCCAATGGCAGGTCCATGAAATGTGGAGGGCATTGTGAAAATGTGCGTCTCCAAATTGGTGACTACCACCTGAAATCTCATATGTTTGCTATCGACATGGGCGGTTGTGACATTGTGTTGGGTGTAGAATGGCTAAGGACTTTGGGTCCCATTCTCATGGATTTTAAGGAATTAACCATGCAATTCAACTAGGAGGGCCAACCATATAAGTTCCAAGGCATCACTATCGGTTCCCTAGAGATCATTAGTTCACATCACATGGAAAAGTTGCTCAAAAAAGGTCATTCTGGCATTATTTCCCAACTCCATACCATACAAGCAATTGAGACACCATCTATGTCGCAAGACCTTCAATCCATCATCTCTAAACATCAAGTGGTTTTTTCCATTCCCCAAGGACTCCCTCCTTCCCATGGTGTTCATGATCATTCCATTCCCCTTGTCCTAGGTAAACTTCCTCCCAATATCCATCCCTATCGTCACCCCTTTTCCCAAATAAATGAAATTGAGAAAATTGTTCAAGAACTACGCAATGCAGGTGTTATCTGCCCTGGTACGAACCCCTATTGTTCTCCTGTGGTCATGGTCCTTAAGAAAGAAGGTTCTTGGCGCATGTGTTATGACTTCCATGCCCTCAAAAAACTCACCATTAAAGACAAATTTCCCATCCATGTCATTGATGACCTCTTGGATGAATTGAGTGGTGCCCAGTTCTTTACGAAACTTGATCTTCGTTCTAGCTACCACTAGATCTGTATGAAAGAGGCAGACATTCTTAAGACTGCATTTAGAACTCATGAGGGCCACTATGAGTTTTTGGGCATGCCCTTTGGTCTGTGTAATGCTCCCTCCACTTTCCAAAGCCTCATGAATCATGTATTTTGTCCTTTTCTCCATCATTTTGTCTTAGTTTTCTTTGATGATATCCTCATCTATAGTAAAACCTGGACAACCCATCTTGCTCATGTGGATCGAGTTCTCCATCTACTCTCTCAATATCAACTTTTCCTCAAACACTCTAAATGTGCTTTTGGCGCCTCAGAAGTCAAGTATTTGGGTCATCTTGTTTGTAAGGTCGACGTCAGGGTGGATCCTAAAAAGATTGAAGTTATGCAAGATTGGCCTCACCCAAAGACTCTCAAAAGCTTGCGTGTATTTCTAGGTTTAACAGGTTATTATCGCAAGTTTGTTAAGAAATATGGAAAGATTGTGACACCTCTCACTGCACTCCTTAAAAAGAATTCTTTCACTTAGTCTTCAACAGTTGCTCAGGCTTTTCATACCTTGAAGATGGCCATGTGCACCACTCCAGTCCTGGCCCTCCCTGATTTCACAAAGACCTTTGACCTCGAATGTGATGCTTCTGGGAAAGAAATTAGTGTTGTCCTTATGCAAGAGGGTAGGCCTTTGGCCTTTACAAGCAAACAACTGTCCAAGCGAAATTTGGGCAAATCAATCTATGAAATGAAAATGTTGGTTATTTTGCATGTCGTGGATCTTTGGCACCCTTATCTATTGGGGCAACGCTTCCAAATTAAGACAAATCATCAAAGCCTCGAGTATTTTCTAGAACAATGCATTTGCTCCCCAGAGAAACACAAATGGTTGACTTAGCTCTTTGGATATGATTATGAGATCATTTACAAAAAAGGCAAAGATAATGTGGTTGCTGATGCACTTTCCAGAAAATATGAAGATGAAGGGTCCCTTTTTTCTCTCTCCTTCATTGTATCAGATTGGCTCCAAGTTGTTCGCCAAGAATGGCTACATGATCCCAAAAGTTCGCATTTGATACAACAATTGCAGTCCAATTCTCCAATTTCCCCAGGGTACTCTTGGCTCAATGATGAGCTTCGATACAAAGGTCATTTGTATTTAAGTAAACAGTCAAAAATTAAATCCACAGTACTTTTTGAGCTTCATGCTACACCCACATCGAGGCACTTTGGGTTTACCAAAACCTATGACCAGGTCAAACGTTCTTTTTTCTAGGATGGTATGAAACATGACATTCGTAATTTTGTGGCTGAATGTGATGTTTGTCAACGCAACAAGGGAGAAATAGTCAAATCTCATGGCACACTACAACCGCTTCCAATTCCACCTGCTATTTGGTGGGATATCTCTATGGATTTTATTTTAAGCTTACCTAAATCAGACAATAAATCAGTCATCATGGTGGTAGTTGATCGTCTTTCCAAGTATGCTCATTTCCATGCTCTTCAACACCCATTTACAACATCCACTATGGCTCAACTTTTCATGGATCAGGTCTTCAATCTTCATGGCATGTCGCATTCTATTGTTTATGATCACGACCCAACTTTCACCAACAATTTTTGGCAAGAACTATTCAAGCTACAAGGCACCCAATTGCATCTCAGCACAACTTATCATCCCCAGACTGATGGTCAAACTAAAATTGTCAACAAGTGTTTGGAAACATATTTGAGGTGTTTTGCATCGGAAAAGGAAAATCAATGGGCTCAATGGTTACCACTAGTTGAATGGTGGTACAACACTTCATACCATACAACTACCTGCATGACTCCTTTCAAAGTAGTATATGGACAAAAGACACCTTCAGTTCTCTCATATTTTCCAGGTGTCTCGAAGGTCCAGGCGGTTGACCAAACGCTTACAATTCAAGAGGCTATTCTCCGTACCCTCAAAGATAATTTGGTCATGGCCCAGAATTGCATGAAGCAACAAGCAGATCAAGGTCGCTCTGAACGTCAATTTGCAGAAGGAGATCAGGTGTTTCTTCGACTGCAACCTTACAAGAAAAATTCCCTCAAGGCTGACCATTGTCAGAAACTGGCGCCCAAATTTTATGGTCCTTATATTGTTCTCAAGTGTGTGGGACAGGTGGCCTATTAGTTAGCTTTGCCCAGTCATTCTAAGCTCCATCCCGTTTTTCATGTTTCATGCTTAAAGAAGGTGATTGGAACTAAGTGCCAAACTCAAACAAACCTTCCTGAGTTGGACAAAGAAGGCTTCATTTGGCTACAACCACAAGCAGTTTTGGACCATCGTGAGCGTTGTCTGCATCAGCGAACCATCAAGGAAGTGTTAGTCCAGTGGAAAGCTACAACTCCAACAGATGCCACTTGGGAACCAATTACCATTCTGTAACAATTTCCTCATCTCAAGCCTTGAGGACAAGGTTGTTTTTAAGGGGGAGGACATGTTAGGGACTTAAACCCTCACGTAGGTAGAATAATATATTTCCATGTAATAAAGGTCAATATTAATAAGGTCTAACAATAAGGAAGAATAAGTCCAATGTAAGAAGACCTAATAGAAGCTTCCACTTCTAAAAGGATCTTCCTCTAGATGGTTCTTTTGATAGACATATTTAGTATAAATAGGAGTCATGGGTATGAGAAATTTTGTCTTGGATATTATTGCAATAGAGCTCTACTCTGCTGGAGGTTTCCCCCTTGAAGAGGCAAGTGAACATTGCTCTCAGTAATCAAAGTGATCTTTCTGGTGTTATTCTGATATCATTTCGATATTATTGTGGTGTTGTTATGGTTATATTGTTGTTCATCTACCATTCCTAGCTATTTATTTATGTTCTGCATACTTTTTTATATCTGGAATATTACAATGTGGAACCCACATGGCTCCACCTCATTAGTACCGTCCCCAAGTTCCTACATCCACGGGTAAGGTTCACCCACCATCCAATCCAACGGTGGGACATGGTCTTCATTTAACGCATAGGCTAGAGGGAAGTTCGACGTTCGACGCTTGGGTGTTGAACGCCCCCCCTCCTTTTTGCACGTCTATCCCCTCAAGTCCTGAATTCCCAGATTCCCGAAGGGTCCCAAAATCTCGCCATGTGGCTTTGGCCTTTGGGAATTTCAACTTACCCTCATCACAACATTCCAAACCTCCGGAGTCCCGATGTCCCGAAGGGTCCACCCTCACACATGGTGATGTACTAGATGCAGAGACAAACATAGGTGGGTCCCGCATATTCCTCCCGCCAAATGGACCAAGCAGGTAAGTGCCATGTGTGACACGCAGCAAGGCAAAGATGAGATGTGGCCCCTACAGTGGGTGACATGTGTCACGTGTTAATGGATACAAAGGGCCTATGAAACACATGAATCCAGGTGACACATGGCACCTCAAACGTGGGTCCACATCACCCTAGGTAACATCAGTGTGTCACGTCACCCCAGACTGGTAGCTTTCCAAGCCCTTCGATCTCACAATCAAGGTATGTCCATGCAACCCCTAGATCAATGCCCTTCATTACTTCGTAACTTCGACGTTCGGGGGATCCGCGGTGTGACTTCCTCCTTGTTCCCGGAGTGGTCAACGTCGGGCTGACCATGGTCTAGATCTAATGGTTAAGGGGAAATCATGAAAGGTCCATAGATCTACAGTCCTCGTCACTTCTCAACTCTGGCCTTCGGGGGTTTCAACATTATGGCTGCTCCATTCTCACGAAGCAGGACTCTGTCAAAGTACTGTAAACCCTCTGCACAAAGGAGAACAGTAAATTATGGAGTATCATATGGAGTATCATCTCAACTCTCTGCACAAAGGAGAACAGTAAACCCATCACATGGGCTCCTTCACCCCTCACAGGGGTACACAAAATTCCATCTCCATCTAAGAGAGGAACCACACACCCAATTCATGGGAACACCCAACTCATGGGCTTCCTAACCCCACACAAGGGCACACAACGTTCTTTCTCCATATCAGAGAGGAACCACACACCCAACTCATGGGCTTTCTCTCAGGCCAACTTACTCAGTCTGTGTCCTGGAGGATGTCTCACGCAGCTGTAGTCATCAACACTCCCTCTCACCTAGGGAGGCATTCTCCATCAGGCCAAATATCGCACGAAAGTACTCGAACTTCGTCTTGGCTACAGTCACCAACACTCCCTCTCAGCTAGAGAGGTATTCTCCACCAAGCCAGTTTCTCACGGAAGTACTCGAACTTGGTATTGGCAAGCAGTTTGGTGAAGATATCTGCAATCTGCTCATGTGTAGGAAGGTACTGCATGTGTACTTCTTTCCTCTGCATCATGTCTTTGATATATTATCTCAGTGTGTTTCGATCTATCATGAAACACAGGGTTCTCAGAGAGCTTCACACAGCTCTAGTTGTCACAATGAATAGTAGTAGGATCCATCTCATGATCAAATAAATCTATCAGAAGTTTGTGAAGCCACACTACTTCGTGGACTACAACACTCAATCTTGTATGCTTTGCGACTGCGGTACTCAAGGCCACAAAGCTTTGTTTCCTGCTGCACTAGGAAACCATGGAAAAATCTAAGGAAAAGCAACAACCAAATGTGCTCTTCCAGTCCATTGTACTCTTTGCCCAATCTGTATCGACATATCCCTACAAACTCAAGTCCACAATGGAGTCATATCTCATGCCACATCCAATTGTGCCTCGTATATATCTCAATACATGTTTTATTGCTATCTCGTAAGTCTGTCTCGACTAACTCGTGAATTGACTAAGTACATTCACTGCATAACATGAATCAGATATGGTGTTACCCAGATAAATTAGTGATCCAATCAGTTGTGGATCAATCTCGTCTGAATCATTACCATTTATTTTCTTCAAATTCATCACCATCAGTGTAGGCATGGATTTGTATTTAGTCATGTTGAACTTCTTTAATATCCCCTACTATATATTTTCCTTAACTCAGGAAAATCTCATCGATCCTCTGTCATACTTCTTGTCCCAAGAAGTAGTGCATCATACCCAGATCCTTCATCTTGAAATCAAAAGTCAAAGCTTGCTTGTAGCCAACAACAAGGCTTTCTGAATAAGTCACCAAAGTCAGGCTCCACCAACAATGTAATAATATAGGTTTGGATCAACAACACTCTTGTTGAAAACCAAACTCATCGAGAATCCATCTATCTGATGTAGTTTCCAACTCATGGATGGTAGTACAGATGGAAGTGTATCGGGCTTACTAGATCAAGTGTCTCATCATAGACAACTACCTCTGTTTGTGAGAATCCTATGGCTACAGATCTCGCTTTGTATTTCTCGATACTTCCATCAGTTGCATGCTTGATCTTATAGATCCACTTGGAAGTCACCACACACTTCCCTTCTGGTCTCTAAACAATATCTCATACATCATTTTTAAAGATATACTAGTATTATTTTGTCATGGCATCTTGCCATACATGTTCACTTGTCGCTTCTTCTGTACAAGAAGGCTCGGAATCAATGAAGTGGCTCGTGATTGAGGGGTGGCTCAAAAATCTCTGTTGCTTTCTCGGGATGTTCCTTGAGGGGCTTGTATGTTCCTCTGCCTCATGCAGAGTTTGTCGAGCCTAGGCAGGCCTTTTATGCCCTACTACAATATCTCTGGGCATATAAACTGGAGCAACTGGATAGGCCGGAATAATGTATGTCTCCCTCTGAACTGCTAAAGGGGGAGAAGGTATTGTCTCACTGTCAATCTCCATTTGAGATTCTTTGTATCTTTGACAGGCTATCTTTTCTTCAAAGGCAACATCTCTGCTTGTCTCAATCTGTCTCTGACCAGGGATGTACATATGATATGTCTTTGAAGATTCACTTGTTATATCAAAAATGTATCCTTTCTCCTTGAAGGGTCTAGCTTGGACCTCTTCTCTTTGGGTACATGAAAATACACTGGGCACCCAAATATCCTGAAGTGTTCAATCTCGAGCTTCACTCCAGTGCAGGCTTCTTCGAAAGTTATGTTTCTTCAAAATCTGGTGAAGACTCATGTTCTGAACATATATTGTGTCATGCATGCTTTTGCCCATAGAATCATATAAAGATTATGATCATGAATTATTGCATTGGTTGCCTCAATGATGGTTCTATTCTTCCTCCTTCTTAAATAGTTTTGACTCTCTATGAAGTCTGGAGTATAACCATCTTCCTTTGTTGTTAACCTGCCTGGAACAAGAAAAACAAATGAAAGGAAACAAAACAAGAATATCTCCTAAAGGAGAATAATGAGTATATCTCTAGAATCAAAACAATTTAAGGATTGTTGTCACAGTTACAACACCTACTTGTAATGTAGAAACCTTTAGAAATGTAGTTTAGAGGCATGATAATTAAAACAATCGAATCTGGAGTCTTCACTTCTAGTGTGTTATTCCTTTGAATGCACTGAGATCCCTCTAGATCCATGACTTCAGCAAAGGTTCCTTCCTCCTGCAAATTCCCTCATGAAAATGATACAAATAATATATACAAGACCATACCTGAGGGTGCTGATATGATTTCTCCAATGGCACCTGGTTGATCTTTGTCCTCTAAGATCTTCATGAAGAAGGTAGTCATGGTGTCACCTTTTGTCATCTTTTTATTTTGAAGCTGGCCCTTCAATGTAAGAGCTTGAGTAGATGATTGGCTTCATTGTATTGACGTCATGTTCCTTCCATTCATCGATAGTTGTCTCTGGTAAACCTTTTTGTATCACCCACAATAAGTCTTCCTCTGAAGTCTTGTCTTCCAGGAACTTGAAGTTGCTTGATCCATCAAACTTATCTTTCATCATAGTTTTGTTCATCATATTTTTAGATTCTTCATAAACCCTTGTTAACTGGGCTAGAAAACCTAACAGCTAGGCTACGCTAGCAACCTTAGGTTTTGTTGGGCTTATTATTGCCAACAATAATTCTTTAAAGTCAGAAGAACACATGTAATCTCGAAGGCTTCTTCAAAGAGCTGCAAAAACCCTAAAACAATAAATTTGTGGAACTCTCGAAACCCTAGGGCCAAAAATACAAAATTCTCGGAATTTCACTTTGAGAGTTTTTGGAGGTGCGTTGAAGGAGGTCATACCCTCCTGTCCAAATTTCAGCCCCAACATCTAAGTGTGAAGTGTTTAAACACCCAAAAGAAAAGGGTTGTACAGATTTTATGGAAACCCTAGGAGGGTCGTACAGTTCTACAAAAGATGAGGAATGACTGGTAGAAAATTGTGCAATGGGTTCTTCAAGACCTATGCTCTGATACCATGTTGAATTTTCAATAAGCTAGGCTTAAGAATGAAGTTCATTCCATTTTAGCATTTTACTTAAACCATAAACAATTTGTTGGAACAACCAAGATCACAAGAAGAAACACCGTGCACAAGTACACAAGAAATATCCTGAGAAACCCTTCTCAACAAGGGAAGAAAACCCAACCAATCCTTTGCTATATTCTTCAAGAGAAAGACCTCCACCACCATAAAGGCCTAGCACACAAGAGGGTGCTCACAAACCCTCGAAGACTAGCGCCCAAGAGAGGTGCACACTTTTCCAAAGAACAAGTGTTTGTTGAAATTTCCAAACTCACACTTGTGATATGATTGTTCAATGGGGAATATGCCTTTATTTATATTAGACTAAACTTGTCAATAATAGTGTCTATTGGCACAACAGGGCCGACCTCAATATCTCATAATATAATTAATAATTACCATATTAATTATCTTTTACATTAATTGTCTTTCACTTTAGGGTGGGACCGACCTGTACCCTTTACATCACAAATAGGGTTACAGGTAAGTCTGACTCTTGAACAATATATCAAGGGATCTCATACACCCACTAGTGCTCATCCATCTGTGCTCATCCATAGGGATGTCCACATCTCTATCTCACTGCGTCTCATAGGAGAACCACACTCACTAATGCTCAGCCAATAGGATCACATTCACCCGTGCCTAGCCACATGCACATCCAACTCAACAGATCTTCTTTCTCACCGCGTTACACAAGAGAATCATCTGGAGTATCACATCATCTCAACTCTCTTCTCAGAGGAGGCTAATACATCATTTCATCTCTGTCTCGGAACGATGCACCCAACTCATGGGATTTTCCACACTTCCAACTTAACAAATCTTCTTTCTCACTGCATTACATAGGAGAATCCTCTAGAGTATCATCTCAATTCTCTGCACATAGGAGAACAGTAAACCCATCACATGGGATCCTTCACCCCTCACAGAAGTACACGACATTCCATCTCCATCTCATAGAGGAACCACACACCCAACTCATGGGCACAACCAACTCATGGGCTTCCTCACCCTACACAGGGGCACACAACGTTCCTTCTCCATCTTAGAGAGGAACCACACACCCAACTCATGGGCTTTCTCACAGGCCAACTTACTCAATCTGTGTCCTGGATGATGTCTCACGCAACTGTAATCATCAACACTTGTTTCCACCCAACCATAGGCACAACCACTCCCGACAAATTTACCTTTGGCCACCCCCGAGCTAGACCATGATGCTTTGAGAGAGACTCTTTCTTCTTGCTCAGCTACAATCATGGACAAAGGTTACTCTCCTCCTCCCACAGGGTCTTGGCAATCAATTTTCTTTGTACCAAGCAAGGAGGTATAAACGAGTACTTCCACAGTCACTCGTCAACCTCGTTTAACAACTTGTAACAAAAACCATGCCAGCCACTTCTTGCGCCCAGAACAAGCTTATCTCTCAATTCTTCCTCGAACCAAAGAGTTGTAACAGTTCTTTTTCTCTTATCGAGATTGGTTTTTCGACTCTACTCTCTTCGCAGATCTGTCTTTTTTCTCTTGCCTCTGCCCACGAATTAGCTCTTTCTTTCCATCCTCAGCAAGGTTGCATGGGTCCAAATCCCTAGCTTATGGTCAAGTATGGAAGTATTGCAGATGGGTACTCTGCCCCATCTCCTCATTAACTCTTGAGGAGGAATCTTCCAGCTACCACTCTGACTGGTAATTCATTTATGGGTCAAAGAACTGTTATGGGTCTGAGCCATTAATTCCAGTAAGTTACTAGTTTGGTGGGGGGGTCATCTCAACCATTTCTGGTTCCCCTCACCATCTCTCTCATAACATCCATGGTCTATCTTGGCAAACCCCCCTTTCAGTAGTTATGCAACACTTATCCATTTTCTATTAATAACAAAAAATACATACATTAGCCTTTTATGCAAAGGTTCATCAAATCAAACATTCACACATATCTAGTTTGCCATAGTCTCTTGGCCAGTTATAGTTATATTTGCAAACTGGGGGAAACATGGGTATTCCACCCGATACATACAACACATCTTGTATATGAATAGTTTCTTCAGACTCTAGTTGGAATAAAGTTGTCCCAACTCCTCTCACTGCATACTTGGTGTTATCACCAAGTTTAACTCATAATGTTGAATCCCTCTCAACTAAATATGAGAGACAATTACAAGTACCTATCATGTGCCTAGAAGCACCACTATCCACTAACCAAATATCATTGCCATATGCAATAGTGCATGAAAGAGTGGAGACAGAGAAGTACTCTTTCTGAAGCCCATCTACAATCTCATCAAGTTTAGATTATTTCGTCTTCTTTTGTGGTGGATGCTCATCGATGTAAACTGTTGATGAATGTTGTTTTCCCTTCCTTTTCTTTTGAGGACACTGAGAAGCACATTGACCAAATGTATGACAATTGAAGAACTTGATTTTTGAAAGAGCCTTCTTCTCCTATTCTTTAACTAGGGCTTATCCTCTTGTATTTTTCTTTCCAAAATTCCTTTTTCCTTTTCCTTTTCTTGCATGAGCTGCAAGAGCTTGAGTTCCTTCATCCCGGGTTTTCTGCAAGCTATTTTTGGACAATGTTATGGCCTCCTCTTGGACAAAATCAGTCCATAGCATATTAAACTTGGGCAACTCCTCTCATCCACAAATGCTATGAACAAATTGATTCGAATTATTTTTAGAACGAAATGAAAGTAGAGATATTACAATGAAATACACATAAAAATTGCCATAAACAAATAAATACAACAATACATGATTTCTATTAATGAAATAAATGTACAGAGACTGTAAAAATATAGAGTGGAAGACTCGCTAGAATGGTGGCAAATTTATCTCTAAGAAGAGATGTGACGACTACACTCATTCGCAAGAAGATGAGTACAATGAGGCTATGAAGGCATTTTTATGATAAACATGAATGCCAAAACCCTATACATCCAAAAACCTAACCCTAGAAGATGAAGCGCCAAAAGTCATGTGGGCCCCGTTGGGGTAAGTTAGTACATCAACTTCTCGGGGTCGTAACTTTTGCATAGGATCTCCATTTTAGGCGTGTGATAGCCCATTGGAAAGGCCTTTTCGAGAACTACGCATTATACCATCAAACTCTGACCCTATCTACAATTTGACTATGGAAAGCCAAGAAAACACTATTTAGGGCCCCAAAACGGCCCTGAAAGTACAAAAATATGTATTGACATGAAAACTTCCAAAATAAGCCAATTGGAATAGGTGGGAGACCACCAATATCCACCTAGATGTTGTATAGGGCTTCAGGACAGCCCTGGAAGTGTAGAACCCACAATTACAAATAAATGTCCCTATTACAAAGAAATGTCTTGAACTGAAAATTGTCAAGATGATACAATTGGAATTTGGAACAGGTGGATGGCCATCAATATCCATCTGGATCAGTCCTCCCCCTTAGGAAGCAATGGTATCCATTGCGTTGATTTCTCAGGGAAGAGAGGAAAGCGTTTTCTAAATCTGAATCTTGGTGAGCTGCGTGCCTTGTTGGAGAAGTTGCACTGCTTGGTCTGTGGAAGGCTGTCACAAACCTATTATTGGCGGGGTTGAATCTGTTCCACCAAACTGTTGTCTCTAGGCTTGACGGGGCATTATGTAGGCACCATCGTAGGTGAAGAAACAATATCTTCTTTCTCTTCATCAATATGCTTTTGTTGAATAGAAGGTGTTGAGGCTATAGTGGTTGCAGTGGTCTTATGTGCATCCTTTGAACAAATTGTGAAGAGGATGAATTTTGAAGTATGAGAGATTACCTTGCGGCACTGTTTTGGTGGAACAATTGTCGGAACTACCTCGGTGTTGTGCCAGGGGATTTTGTGGAAGTCGCACCACTTCGCAGTGTCATTCTTCGTCTTTCCTTTACCCTTCTTTTCTTGTGTCTTGGACTGGTTGTCAGGAGGCTGTTGGTTAGGGTTGTCTTTCCCATGCTTTGGTTTTTACGGATTTGCATACCCAAACTCCCATTTTTTCTGGTGCCTAAATTTTTGCTCGATTTTGACAACATATCAATAGGAAGCTCCCAATGATGATATGTTTAGGAAATCCATTCCAGTTTGGATGTACCTATGCAGATCCCCACAGTATTTTAGAACCATATGTTGCTCAGAGTCTTTGATACCCAACTTGGTGCGCAAGGTATGGAAAATATTTGTGAACTTTGGTACTGTTTGGCTCTTCTCTTGCCGTAGTGTGGTCCATCTCATGTACTGGTCTTCATAGTTATCAACAGGGTAGTATTGTTCCTTGACCGCATCCACAAAAAAATACCAAGTGGGCTCGACCCCATATATTCCAGATTCCTTTGTGGAACTTTTCTCCTAGTAAGTTTCCCACCAATGTTTGACATGTGGGAGAGCCTTGAGGAGTGCGAAGGTGATCTTTTCCCTGTCGGAAAAATTGTGAACAAAGAAATAACCTTCTAGCAAATTTAACCATTTTTCTAAGGCATCCACATCCATCTGACCTTCAAATACAGGAATATAAAAATTAACTTGTACCTTCAAGGGAGAGGTTCATCCAAAGTGGTCGCTTAATGAAGATGCACATGTTGTTATCGACAGGCATTGAAGGATGTGGGAAAAATTCTCCATCATTTCGTCCCTTTGTCGCACGAGAGATTGCTCAAGCAATAGGTTAATAAAATCTTTTGCTCTGTCATTTTTCTTTTCTTCCACCATAGAGGGTTTCTTGGGCGTGTGAGGGCGATTGTCCTCAAGAGAGACATGTTCGAGACCCAACTTGCTATACTTAGACCTTGTCGGGGACATGCACTAAAAAACGATCAAGAGAATCCATCTCTGATACCACTGATCCAGATTATTTTCGGAATGAAATGAAACCAAAGATATTACAATGAAATACACATAAAAATTGCCAGAAACAGAGAAATACAACAATACATGATTTCTATTAATGAAAGAAATGTACAAAGACTGTAAAAATATAGAGTGCAAGACTTGCTAGAATGGTGGCAACTTTATCTCTTAGAAGAAATGTCATGGTTATGCTCATTCGCAAGAAGATGAGTACAATGAGGCTTTGAAGACCTTTTTATGATAAACATGGATGCCAAAACCCTAGTGTGAGGTCTCTTCCAACAAAGCCTTATAAAACATAAGTTAAAATAGAGAAATGTTATTCTAACTTTTGTACCCATTCATTATTCAGCATAATTAAAATTTATGAGCATCATCATAATAAACCACACATTCAACAGCATGATAATAAACCACAGACCACAACATAATAATGAAAATACATACCTCTAACTGATGCTACTGCTATTCTCCGACTTTGCCTGATGCTCTAACCAAAACCGATTAACCTCCCAGCCAACTAGGAACAGAGCCTCTCCGGCTCCCTAGCTTCAGGATTCCGTAAGTATTCCTGGCCCCCGAGCCCAAAACTCCCAGGAACAGGTGCCCCCTGTCTCAGTCCACCAAACTCCAACAAGTTCCTTAAGAAAAAAACAGTACCATCCTCCAGCAAGCTACTCCAGCCCCCAAACCAACAATACAGTCCTCTCCTCTTAAAATGATGCTCTCCCCCCAAAATCCCAAAAGTCCCTTCTTGAGTGTTTTTCCCTTCTCTTATCCTCCTTTCCCCCTCTCTCATTCACCACCTTCTCCCTTTCATTAAGACTCACCCACCTTATCCCTCCATTCAATGCCAACCACCTTATCCCCTTTCTCTTTAAGGGTTCCATCATTCGATACATTAAGTCTCCATTTAATAAATTAAAAATTATTAAACTCAAATTCATTAACCAAATATTTAATCATGAAATTAATTAATTAACTAATATACATTAAACAATTATTTAAATCATGACAATTGATTAATTACTTAGGGTTGTTACACCTAGACATCCAAAAACCTAACCCTAGGAGATGAAGCGCCAAAAGTCATGTGGGCCCCGTTGGGATAAGTTAGTATATAAACTTCTCAGGGTCGTAACTTTTGCATAGGATCTCCATTTTAGACGTGTGATAACCCGCTGGAAAGGTCTTTTCGAGAAATACACATTATTCCATCAAACTCAGATTTAGTCTATAGTTTGACTATGACAAGACAAGAAAACATTGTTTAGTGCCCCAAAATAGCCTTGGAAATACAAAAAGATGTACTAACATGAAAACTTCCAAAATAAGTCAGTTGGAATAGGTGGTCAGCCACCAATATCCACCTGGTTGTTGTGTAGGGCTTTAGGACAACCCCACAAGTGCAAAACCCATGATTACAAAGAAATGTCCTCATTACAAAGAAACGTGTTGAACTAAAAACTATCAAGATGAGCAAGTTGGAATTGGATCAAGTGGGTGGCCACCAAAATCCACCTGGATCACAAATGGTTCCCATGAAGAGGAAATCCATTGAGAGTCATTGTAACAAGTTCTGCATCATCAATGGTATCTCCAATGGTCTTAATTTGATCTCTCAACTGGGAAACTTTCATAAAATAAGTGGCAACTGAATCTGATCTGGTCATCATGATATAACAAAGTTGATTTCTCAAAGCTAATTTCCTGCTAGTGTTCTTGCTCTCGAACAATCCCACCAAGGAGTCAAATATTTTTTTGGCAGTTTTCAACTCAACAATGTGTGGAATCAAATGATCTTTTACAGAATCTATCAAGATCCTCTTAGGATTTGCTTCATTATGCTTGTGCCTAGCTTTCTCTTCAACACTTT